>JBBYHK010075693.1:0-44950 GCA_038382065.1 Adansonia grandidieri | reverse complement strand
ATTGACATATATGAAAAAAATTCAAAACCTATGAAATAAATTAAAATTTTCAAAACTGTTTTAATGGGAGTTAAATGACAATATTAGATGAATTTTAAAAATTTAAATTAAAAAAAATTCTCCTAAAAACATTTATGGAATAAAAAACTGGCTTTTTTGGAAATGAGAGAAGTTTAAGAAGAAAAAAATCAGAACTCATGAAAATGAATGAATTTTTAAAAACTGAATTAAGGTGAATCAAATAATAATATTTGATGAATTTTAAAAATCATAAACTAAAAAAAATCACCCCAAAAACATTTATGGAATAGAAAACTCTGTATTTCAAAAACATAGGAATTTCAAGAAAAAAATTCAAAGCTCATGAAAATAAATGAATGTTTCAAAACTAACTTAATGTGAATCAGACAATAATATTGGATGAATTTGATTTTGAAACTCGAGAGGATTCCACCAAAAATTTTACGAGTAAAGAAAAATTCATATTTCAATACTGGAAAAAATTATGAAATTTCATTGACACTAAAGTAAAACAAATTCAAGGCCACATATTATTCAAAACATTAATTTGTAAGGTGAAGAAAATGAACTTGTAAAATTTTAAAAATAGATAAACAAGAACAAAAAGTAAAATTCACGAGCATGATACTCGTAAGACTACAAAATTCAAAATTAATTTATAAAATTTATAGTTTGACACTTCATGGTAGAAAATGCCAATACATATTTTTCCTTGAGTATTTATGATTTTTCAGGGTAAGAATCGGCATAAAACCACACCAGTGTCGGTAAAAATATCCGACCACCAATTTCTCAAGTTTTTTAGAAAAATCTTAGGAAATTCCTAAAAATAGGCAAATTAATCATGAGATCATCAGCAGAGGTAATTTCCAAAATTTGTTAAGAACTTGTTCAAAAACAAAAAATTTTCCTTTGCAGATTTGTTCTTTTTACCCGAAAAAATAGATTTTTCCATCATGTGTATATATAGTTATTTACATATGATTGATTAAAATTACAAAAATATGAAACCGCTCTGGTGGAAGTTGACCGCCATCAGAGTGGCCACTATATTTCCATTCTCAGATACTTGTGACTTTTAGGGACAGACAACCTGAATAAAATTAGGTGTCTACAATTATATTGTCAAAATAGGGCATTGACAATAGACAAAGATTGGTATATGTAAGCCTCCACGCATAGGATGCATGCTACTAATGTCATAAGTTAAAGTATACAGGTACTTGGAGACATTATATGGGTGTTTGTTATGGAAACAGGTTCCCTAAACATAACCCACTATGAGAGTTTTATTTGATATTTCACTCAAGTGTCTATAGAAATGCTTTCATGTGTCAGTAGTGTAAGTAATCCTTAGACTTGTGACACCAAGTCATCTAATATGAAGAGTGTCATGCTTTGATTCCATTAGAACGGGTCCAAAATAGATGGATGCTTATGGTAAGATAGTTTTAGGTGTGGCATGAATCAAATGGTAGGTGAATGAATAGTCTAAAGAGGATTCACACCCTAAGTGATATGAAGGGACATATCTTACATCCATATGGCCCTTGTTAACTCAAAGTCCTTGGCCAAGGCAGTATTGATTATGGAGTTAACACATAAAGGTTACATACTAATATGGAATGAATTAAGAGTAGACACTTAACCATGCTCTTACTAATTCTGGGATATATGATGAAAATATATTTATTACACTGAGATACTGAACACTGAAGGGCTTGTCAAAACCATATTGACACTCTTTGCATGTTGGGTTGCCATGATGCATCTTTAGATGCCTATCTTGGTCTATAAATATTAAATATTCTTAATTTGGCCGTTTTATATTTATTGCCTATATGATTAGGGCCCAACAGGGCACATACATAAGGGTGATTAGTATAAATTAAATTAAGATTAGGCTTCTATATCTAATACAAGTAATGGTTACTTAAGCCCAATTTGAATAAGTTTTACATTGGCCACGAGCAAAATTGTAATTTCTTAGAGATTAAAATTGAACCCTAGGCTATATAAGCTTATGATTGCCATCCCAAATGTATAAGATTGCACTTGAAAATTTGGGCAAGAGGACCCTAAAAAGGAGTTGGCTATATTCCTCCCACAACCTTATGGGATTTTATTCAATCTCCATTAGAACAAGAAGAAAATCGGTTTTCTTCTTTGTTTGATTATTGAATCAAGATCTTTTTATGTCAAGGAAAGATTTATTGAAATCTAAGCTACTAGCATGACTCCCAGCAACAAAATCTCATCCTTATTGAAGGTTTTCTAGGTCACCTGTACGGATAACATTAAAGGTTAGATGTTTGGACAACTTTTGTTTATAACGACTGGACTTAGTATTGTAATTAAGTCATGGAATTGCTAAAAGACTTCTAAAGATTGAGGTATGTTTGAATCTAGAATAGTTCTTTAGGTTTCTTGATCTAAAAGATTAATCAAGATCTTGCAAGTTGATCTTGTTTAAGGAGTCTTGAATTAGTTTTTTTGATTGATTTCCACTTCCAGGTTTATGTGTTATCTATTAAATTTTCTAATCTGAATACTAGCTACCCCTAAACTTTCTTACAAGTGGTATCATGAGCCTTCTTGGATCGATTTTATTAATCTTGTGTTTTAGTTGTTATAGATTAAATAGTTTGTTATTTTGATGCTATCTTGATCCGTTCTTGAATTTAAAAATTAAAGAAAATTTTTTCTTTTCAATTTTTAAATTTCCAGCAAGCTAATTCATGTTCGTTATTCAATTTTAATTAATTAGAATATGATTTTTGTTAATTAAATTGATATTGGAGTCATCTATTAATAATTTGGTGTTGGCTCTGTTTTAGAGTTTTGATAGGGCTGATTCCTTGCAAAGCCATTCCTGTGATTTTTTTGTTGTTTTTCCACCTCGAAAGTGTCATGAAAAGTTTATAATACTTGCTGGAAAAATCAGATTAAAATCCAAATTGAAGACATTTCAATTTTAGGCTAAAATGAATGCACTAGATGTACTTGAAGTCTATGGCATCTTATATTTTTTTCTTGGACCTTGGTGCGGCATCAAAGGCAGCAAAGAGTTGTTGTAAATTATCTGTATTTTTAGAGGTTTAGTGGAAGGAAGACAATAATGTTTAAGTTGGAGTAGGATGGGTAAGATAGCCATGCATGAGATAGAGTTTTAGGTGGATTAGGATTCCTCTAATAATGCACCACCACTGTTCTACTTGAAGTAAACTCTTTCAATTTTATTTTTATTGAGATTTAAAATCTGATATGATTAGATTAATATCAAAATGAAAATAAAATTAATTAAAAATAAATAAAAATTCTAAAATATAGCATGGTTGGTGTAATACACCTCCCTAAGAGGTTAAAGCCAATTAAAACTCATACATATCATCAAACACCTAATTATCCAATTGTATTATTTTTCTTAAATTTATATAAATTAGATAATAAACTAAGTATGGAATTAAAATTCAATTAATTTGATTAATTGAAAACTATATTTAATTTAAATGATTAAACCTATTTTGAATAGGATTGATTGTAATATGATTAGAATAAATGTTAATTATGTAAGAAAATTATTGTCCTAATTAAATTAAATATGGATCAATTATTTATGCATCAAAAATTTGGTAACTTGAATTGAAAACACATGTTTAGATATATATATATATATATATATATATCATAATTGTTGTGGATGTGTGGGATAATTACGGACTAGGCCCAATATGATTATGGATGTATGGTTAATTATTTATAGATGTTTAATTATTTTAAATGGGATTTGCAAACCCTGCCTTATTTTTTTTTGAGGTTATGAAATTCTTTTCTCACCTAATTCCCCTCAAAACGTAGCTCAAGGTTTCATTATTGCAAATATAATTAGATTACATAAGTGTAAAATTAGGGTTATTTAAGAAAGATTTTGTAACTCAAAGATAGAGATCCAAGCGAAGGCCCCATGAAGCCTGAGAGATTGCAAGAAGCTTTTGAGGACCTTGTATGTAATCAGCTAGGAATTGACCAAAGCAATTTCTTGTGATGGCTCTAGAAATTGCACTAGATTATAGCCCATAATCATCTAAGTAGTATACATGATAGTATATTTATTTTATGCAACATTTTAAATGCTATGCGTGCAAATATGATGAGACCTTAAATAAAAGATAAAATAAGCAAAGAAATCCCCCATACTATATTGACACACATGCTTTGCATAATAAAAATGCCTACCATTACTCATAATAAGATACTGAATTCTAACTGAGGGTGATTTGTTAAGTTGGTCATGGTCTCTTTCGCTTAAATGGCGTAAGTTATGAGTAATGGGCCTTACTTAGCTAACGTTGTATGGCTCAAATGTGTTACACTTGATCATATGACATTAAAGGCAATGGTTAGATGAAATGTATGTAATACATTTAGGTAAAGAGTCACCACCTAACTAATCTGGGAGGTGCATAGAGATGTAATTTGTAAGCTATGTTACCTACCTAATTAAGCTTATTGTAATTTGTTGAGTTGCTAAGGTTATAACATATTGAAAGGGATCCTAATCCACTAAAAATACCATAAAGAGATTTTTAGAATAATAGTGAGAGCTATTCTTTTGAAAATTAGTGGGAGAACAAATAAAGATTTAATACATTCTCATTATTGGTTTAATACATGAAAAACTAATAAATATTTGTTTTATACTAGGTTGTTGATAATGGTATTTATATTAACTACACCGCAATGCATACTGGATGCCATAAACCTAAACTGTTTGGACATGTATGTGAGATTGAGAAAAGTTCTTAATAAAAAAAAGGTTGCTAACTTCCACATTAACATGAACGAGTTGAACTATTATGCTATCCATACCACCTCTTGGATAATAGATTCAGGATATGGATCTCACTTATGTAATGACATAAGCCTATTAAAGAATGGTAGAAAATTAGGCTCTAATTAGGTAATTCTGAGAATGGGTAATAGATCAAAAGTTGAGGCCATTGCTATAGGAAACTATACCTTATCAATGCCTGCAAGATGACCGTGGAACTAGAAGAATGTCTTTGAGTTTCTAGACCATCAAGAAACATCATTTCAATTTCATACCTCACTATAAATGATGATTTCGAGTTTAGAATGAAAGGCAATAGTTGTTCAATCATCTTAAATAATGTGGTCTGTTGATCGACTTTATTACAGAATAGGCTATATGTATTGGATCCAGGTATGCCTTTACTCAATATAAATGTGAAGAAAATAAAGAAGAGTAATCCATCAAAAACCTCTATATTGCATTATAGGTTTGGACATGTCAATGAGAATTAAGTAGCCAAACTACACAAACAAGGTTATCTAGACCCATTTAATTATGAATCATATGGAACATGTAAATGTTTTCTCCTTAGTAAGATGACCAAATCACCCTTCACTAGTAAAAATGATAGAGCTATAGATTTATTAGACCTTGTACATTCAAATATATGTGGATCAATGAATATAATGGCTAGAAATGGTATTCTTACTTTATTACCTTTGCTGTTGATTACTCAAGATATAGGCATATGTATTTAATAAGTACAAGTCTGAAGCTTTTGGAAAGTTCAATGAGTATAGGGCTAAAGTAAAGAAACAAACTGGCAAGAGTATTCTATCTTTTAGATATGATATATGAGAAGAATACTTAAGTCAAGATTTCTTGGATCATTTGACTAAGAATAGGATTAAGCCATAATGGACTCCACTTGAAACTCTATAACATAATAGAGTGTCTGAAAAGAGAAACTAAACTTTTTTAGACATGGTTCATTCCATGACGTCTAAGGTTGACCTTTCGATATCCTTTTAGGGATATGCTTTGGAAACTGTCATTCATCTTTTAAATAGGGTTCCAACCAAATCTGTAGATAAGACACATATAAGATATGGTATGGTAAGAGACCAAGATATGGTATGGTAAGCCACTAATTCTATCTCATTTTAGGATTTAGGGCTATTCAGCTTATGAAAAGTGAACAACAGCTGATAAACTTGGAGCTAGATCAATTAAATGTAAGTTTATGGGATATCCTAAAGAATGTCACAGATATTATTTTTACAACCCAATTGAACAAAAGGTGTTTATTTTAAACATGTTGTTTTCTTAGAGAAACAATTTCTATTAGAAGAGTTTAGCGGGAGTAAAACTGATCTTGAAAAATTTCAAGAACCATAAATTAACATTTCAAGGGAACCAAAGCCCACGGTAGAAGCACTGGATGCAAAACCTGAAGCTCATAAGATACAACAACTCTGTCAATCTAGTAGGATTAGGCAAGCTCCAAAGAGATAGCATTGCTTGTAGATAAAAATGACTTACCTTGTGATACCGAACCTACTAATTTTGAGAAAGCAATGTTAAACGGTGTAAAGCCCATGGGATCCAAAATAGATGCCGTAAAAGTCAGCCAAGTATGGACTTTGGTTGATCCACCCGAAAGGATAAAACCCATAGGGAACAAGTGGGTTTTTAAGTGAAAGGTTAACATAGATGGTAACGTATAGATGTATAAGGTCAGATTAGTGGCAAAAAGTTATAATTAACTAAAAGGCATTAATTATGAGGAAACATTTTACCAGTTACCATGGTAAAATCCATTCAGATCATGCTTGCTATAGTTGTATAGCACGATTATAAGATATGGCATATGGATGTAAAAATTGATTCCTCAATGGAAATTTGTAAGAGGAAGTGTACATGACACAATCTAATGGTTTTACATCCAAGTTAAATCAAAATCAATAATGCAGACCAAGAAAGTCCATATATGGGCTAAAACAAGTGTCATAGAGTCGGAATATCAAATTTATAAAGTAATTAAGGAATTTGGCTTCATAAAGAATCTTGATGATCCAGGTGTCTATAAGAAGATGAATGGGCAACCTATTACCTTTTAGTGTTGTATGTTGATGACATATTGCTAATAGGAAATGGCATACCAATGCTGTAGGCCACTAAGGTTTGATTATCTATACAATTCTCTATGAAGGATTTAAGAAAGGCAACGTACATTTTGGGAATTAAGATCTATAGAGATTAATTGAAAAGACTGCTTGGCTTATCCCAATCCACCTACATAGAACAAGTGATAAAGAGGTTTAGCATGGAAACCTTTAAAAGAGAAACCTACCTATGGTACATGTTGTACATTAATGGAAAGAGTTATGTCCTAAAACACATATAGATAGGTTGAACTCCTTGTTTAGGGTTTTACTAATGCTAGTTTCCAATATGATTTGGTTGAAAGCAATTCATAAAGTGGTTTTGTATTTACCTTTATTAGTGCTATAGTCAATTAGAAAGGTGCCAAACATGAAAAGACTATAGACTCAACAACTTAAGCTAAATACATTTAGAGGAAGTTTGGATAGATAAGTTTATTTGATGAACTTGATATGGTTTCGAGCATTTTTAATGTGATAACAATGTTGCCATAGCGCAAGCCAAGGAACCAAGGCCTTATCACAAATCCAAACATGCGTTTCGATGATATCATGTCATTAAAGACATCATAAAGAAACGTGACATTTGTATAAGATGAGTACCCACTGCAAAGAACTTAGATGATCCTTTCACTCAAGTTCTATCCCGTAGAAACATGATCATCATATGAATGGAATAGGACATAGACACATAGGGTGATTAGCATTAGTGCTAGTGGCAAATTATTATTGTAAGCCCTATAAGCAATTCATTGTGGCTTGTAAGGCATTACCATTTAGTAATTTCATGTGATCAGTCATTATATTTATTTAATGTTATAAAGGTATTTCTTTATCCATAAGGTGTAATTGTATAACTGTTATAAACAACTTACATAGATAAAGTCCATGAAATGCATTGGCCTTGCAAGGGAATTATAAAAGTGTTACAATTATGAGATTTTTATGCATCAAAGCTATATTTCTAAAAATGTTCCTTGTCATCGTATTGTCAAGATAAGGCATTGATAATACACACAGATTAGCATATGTAAGCTTCCTTGCATAGAATGCATGCCACTGATCTCATAAGTTGAAGTCTAGATATACTTAGGGACATCATATGGGTGTTTGTTATAGTAACAAGTTTATTGAACATGAGCTGCTATGAGAGTTTTATTTGGTATTTCACTCAAAAGTTAATGGAAACACCCTCATGTGTCAGTTGTATAAATGATCCTTGACTTGTGACATCGGGTTATCTTATATGAAGAGTGTTATGCTCTAATTCCATCATAATCAAGATCCATAATAGATGGATGCTTATAGTAAGGTAGTATTGGGAAAGGCATGAATAATATGGTAGATGAATGAGTGGTCTAAAGAGGATTTATTAGCCCAAGTGATATAAGGGTATTAATGTAAGCCCTATAAGCTAATCATTGTGGCTTGTAATGTAGACGCATTTTGTGATTTCATGTAATTAAACATTATATTTATTTAATCTTATAAAGGTATTTATTTTTTTATACAGTGTGATTGGATAATTGTTATAAATAGCTTATATAGATAAAGCCCATGAAACATATTGGCCTTGCATGAGAATTGTAACGAGTTACAATTATAAGATCCCTTTGCATCAAAGCATGTTTCTAAAAATGTTTCTGATCATCTTATTGTCAAGAAAGGGCATTGACAAGGCACAAACATTGCCATATGTAAGCCTTTATCCATTTGATACATGCAACTAATTTCATGAGTTAAAGTATAGAGATACCTAGGGACATTATATGGGTGCTTTTTCACTGAACATGACCTACCATGAGAGATCCATTTGGTATATCACTTAAGTGTCTATAGACATACTCTCATGTGTTAGTCGTGTAAGTGATCTTTAGACTTGTGATAGTGGGTCATTTTATATGAGAAGTGTCATGCTTTAATTCCATCACAAATGGGTCCAAAATTGATGGATGCATATGGTAAGGTGTTTTTAGGTATAGAGTCATAAGGTAGATGAATGAATGATCCAAAGAAGATTCATCACCCCAAGGATATGAGGGGACATATCTCATCTGTACTTGGCCTGTGGTAACTCGAAGTCCTTGGCCAAGGCAATATTGATTATCGAGTTAACACATAAGGTTGCATACTAATATGGAATGAGCAAAGAGTAGACATTGAATAATACTCTTGTTACTTTCTGGATATATGATGAAAGGATATTTATTACAATGATATACTAAGCATTAATGGCTTGTCAAAACCATATTGACACTCCCCGCATGTTGGGTGGCCATGACGCATTGCTAGATGCCCATCTTGGTTTATAAATATAAAATATTCTTAATTATGCTATTTTATAGTTATTACTAATATGATGGGAGCCCAATCGGTCACATACATAAGGGTGATTAATGAAATTAAATTGAAACTAGGTTTATATGTCTAATAAAATAATAGTTATTTAGGCCCGATTTGAATAAGTTCATATAGGCTAAGGGCAAATTTACAATTTCTTAAAAATTAAAATTTTAACTAGGCTATATAAACCCATGTTTGCTATGGAGGCTTTAGATTTTGACCAAGAGGACCCCAAAAAAGGAGTTGGCAAGATCTTCTAAGTGCAATGGAAGATCGATTGAAATCTAAGCTACTAGCACGGATCCTAGCAACAAATTCTCTTCCTTATTGAAGGATTTTTGGGTCACTTATGTGGATAACCATTAGAGGTTGAATGCTTGGACAACTTTAATTTAGATAATCCAACTCTGTGTTTTTTACAAAGAGGTCATGGAATTGCTGAAAGACTTTTCAAGATTAAGGTATATTTGAATCTTGAATAGTTATTTAGGTTTATTGATCTGAAAGATTAATCAAGATCATGCAGGAAGATCCTATTTAGGAAATCTTGGATTATCTTTATTGTTATCTTTTAGCTGCCATGTTTATAAATTATTTTTTAAAATTTTACAATTTGATTACTTGTTTCCCCAAGACTTCTGATAAATGGTATCATGGCCTCCTTGCTTTATTTGATTAATCTTGTGTTTTAGTTGTTATCGATTAAAGAATTTGTTGTTTTGATGCTATCTTGATCCATTTTTGAATTTAAAAATTAAAGAAAATTGTTTCTTTCTTATTTTTAAATTTCTTGCAAGT
This sequence comes from Adansonia grandidieri, assembly GCA_038382065.1. Classification (NCBI taxonomy): domain Eukaryota; kingdom Viridiplantae; phylum Streptophyta; class Magnoliopsida; order Malvales; family Malvaceae; genus Adansonia; species Adansonia grandidieri. Next base: position 34,810 of record JBBYHK010075693.1, on the reverse strand, counting down.
TAATTCATGTTTATTTTTCAATTTTCATTAGTTATAATATGATTTTATTAGTTAAATTGATATTAGAGCAATGGGTTGACAATCTAGTGTTGACTAGTGCTAGGTTAGGTCCGTTTTGGTGTTTTGATGTGGCAAATTTTTTGGGCAGCCTTTGCTATGATTTTTTTTTATTTTTTCCACCTTTCAAGTGTCAAGAAAAGTTCACAATACTTGCTGGAAAAATCAGGTTAAAATCAGAGTTAAAAATGATTTAATTCTAGGCTAAAACAAGTGCACTAGGTTATCGTAGAACAGGAATGGAGGTAGCTAGTAACAACGAGTTGAGAAATAGACAAGAGAAAGAAATAAAGAGATAAGACCAGAGAAGAAATAGAAAGAGTAAGAGAATAGAGAATTTTTTATAACTTCATTCATGATTTTCCATTACACAGCAAGTAATATATTCTACTGCAGTCTACTAGTAAGAGTAAAAAATAAAATAGTAAAATTGTAACAGTGCCACAATTGTGCTTACGCATAGGCCTATTTCTCTATAGCCATATTAGCATAAACCATTACACCAGTTTATCTTCATTCTTCCTTTTAGCTTTATTCTTTTTGCTTATGCCAGTTGCCTCAGTTGACCCTTCCTTCTTCAATTGATCATATGGCTTATTAATTATTATTTTTAGCTCAGTAGGAGGCTTGTCAACTGATTCTTTCTTTTTGCTGCCTTACTCTAACTTATCAGCTAACTCATTGTTGATAATGTACTTTATCATGACATTACCCTCCCCTTCATAGGATTCTTGTCCCCTACGATTAATTAATTAAAATTGGTTGTTAAAGGATGCACTTTAAGTTGGTAGTACTGAAAACCATAATTGGCATTCTTACGTGCTGAATAACTTTAAAATTGTTCCACAACTATAGCAAAACTCATATTCACTTTTGCAAGTGATATGATAGCATCTTTCAGCAAGTTCACTCATATTATACAATGACGCCATAACTTTTTAATGGAAAGAGAGTTGAACATAGCGTTGCCTTCAGAAAGATAAAGATGAGGTCCTTTGTAATCAAAATAGGTTATAACATGATGCAATGAAACCTTTGAATAGATACAAAAAAATGATTGTATTTCTGACATTTTCTAGCTCCAGGTTGTTCAGCACTACAAAATATAGTTGTATTATATTAAGGGACCTTATTTTTTAAGATTAATGCAAAACACATTAATGCAAAGCACCTTGAAAATGCAACACAAACTTTCTCGGCATTATAGCATTCCTGTGGGTAACTAGCCACCATTACATTTAGCAATTTGACTTCTATATGTTACTTCATGCAAGGAAAGCAATATTTGTAAAAGCAACCATCAATTGTAAACAAATGAGTAGTATAATTGTCTTTAGAACATACCACATAAGTCTCTTTCAAACCCCTGCCATTGTTAGTTTTTGTAGACCAAGCAACTTGAAAGACTATAGCATCTCTTGCTAGGTTGAACACAGGTTTCATATCATTATGTGTTACAAGTGATGTTTGGAAATAAGTAAATTGCTTTTGTAGAAGAGCTATCTTACTAACTTTTATGCCCATGTTGCTCTGTCCTACTTGCAGTTTACCTCTAAGAAAGTGATAAACCAATAAATCATCAACAAAAACAGTAATCTTTTTTGAGTCCAAACTTAAGGCGGTATTAAGTCCATGTGCCATAATTTTAGCTTCAGCCATTTTAACACTTATATTGCTTGGTTCAAGACTATTGTTGGTTACCAAAAATGTCTTACCGAGTGAGAAATTAACAAACTTAACCTTAAGATAGTCATATCGCATAAGACAATTCAAGGCAGCAGTAACTAGCTTTACAGCAGCATTTGAGTCAACAAAGATCTTCTTATTTATATGATTCTAGATAGGATGATCATGGAAAGAAAGAATTCATTTAAAAAATATAACTTCCAAAGCATTTACCTATTGAAAACTATCTGAAGATCGCAAATCATAGATTGGAACCTGAACCAAATGTCCAACTTTGAGCTTTTTAACACAATCCAAAAGCTTTTCAGTATCGAAAGCATCAAGATGATCGAACTTATACTCATGTAGGTTTTTTAACTCTTTAGTAGTTAAACCAAGGTAAAATTCTTGATTGACAAGAACAACATAGTGATCATTAAGTTGTTAGATGATTATATCATAGGATGCCATTTTACCAGAAGCAATACATCCTTAAATTGTTAGTCCTTGCTCGTGAATTATTGTTAAGTATGTCCTCATGGAGAACCCTTGCACATAACTTTCAGTCCAATAAGTATCTTTGTAAACAAGCCCAATTGGATACAGCCTTGCATCTTTCCACAGTACCTGGTTATTAGTGCCAGTTCAGATATTTATGTTTATCTTACCTTTAATGGTGACACATATTTATATTTTTTGGTGCCTTCACGAGGTCTAGTGGTGCATCGATGCTAGTCAGATGACTTTAGAAGCCTTAACCAAAAGGTAACATGTAATCGTTTTTAATCTTACACAATCAAGAACAGTTTTGGAAAGTCTTAGGGAAGTTGCAAAGATGTGAAATAAGGCTATAGAGAGGTCGTAGGAATGTGGCAAAGTAGTATTTTTTGCCTCTCATGGGTGGCATCTACTGTCTCTTATGCTAGAAAACAGTTTTTCTTGCTTTTTTAGATTAAAATGATTCTAGATCATTAAACATGAAAGTGGCATATAGAGCTTTAGAGAGAGCTTCGGTTTGCACCAACTTGGCTTAGGATTTGGGAAGAATGGTACGAAGGATTTCTAACAGCCAAAAAATATATCAGCTGCTTAAAAACTCTTACAAATGTATACTCATACAACTAAAAATTAGGTTAGACTTAACTAATGGGTCAACCAAAACCAATACTACCAAACTTAATGGATGTGCCACCTTTAGTGTTTCTATAGGGATCTAGGTAAAACTATTTTACTTAATCCATATAAGATTAGGCCCAAGGATTAACTATTTAATATCTTAGCCTAATCCAACACTAATAAGGCCTACCACTATTGTGCCTAACTCATAGTAAGTCGAAATAGGATTTGTTCAAAACAAGGCCTATATGACTTAATAATTAGGGCTTTTGGGCCACCCCTTTTTACATGCAAGAACATTTAATTCTCAATTAAAAGTAAAAAAATTTTACTTCATGTAAATATTGTTAAATAATTATCAAATAATTATTTAATTTGCTAGAAATAATTACTGGACTAAAACAAAGATATCTCTATTTACATGCTTACTAGTAGACAAGATCTTGGTTTAAGACATTCTTATCTTTACTACCACATTAAGACATCTCTTATTAGATTTCATAAATCTAATTTATGTCTTTAACAATACTAAATTGAACTAATTTAATTAAGTTATTCTCATTATAACTTTTATTTAACTAAGTCATACTTAATTAAATCTCAATTTTAATTCAACTTATGATTTTATTGTCTGTGATCCATTGGGTTCCTAACATGTTGTAAATGAATATAATTAATCTTATTAATTACATTTATAGATCAAGCAGGATCTTGCAGCCCACCATGACCACTTAAATGTTAATTGTTAGTATGATGAAAAGTTAATATGACCTCGGAGAAACCTTTTAGTAACCAACCTTGTAGTGCGATTTGATCTTTTCACCAAATATCTCAAAAAGACCATGAGCATGTGCAGTGTCTACTCATGTATCAATCCATGTTAATTCTTGAAACAAATGGTTAACCTTGTGAATTTAGAGAAACAATTTCTCCTAAGTTGACTATGCATTGGCAACCCACGTTATCAAGTTAACCAAAGCCAAAAATAAGTGAGATATGTCTCCAATATCACATGGAATGGTGAATTCTCCTTAGGTCACTCATCCATCTTTGTATGGTCATGCCATACCCAAAACCACCCTACCATAGGCATCCATCTATTGTAGATCTATTCATGATGGAATTAAAGCATGATATTCCCCATACAAGATAACCTGGCATTAGTTACAAAGCAGGCACGTGAGAATATTTCCATGGATACTTGAATGACAATATCAAATGGAGTTCTCACACGAGCCATGTTCCGTGAACTTGTTTCCACAAAACAAGCACCCACATGCCATCCAAAATATCCCATATTCTTTAACCCATAAGATCAGTTGCTTATTTCATAAGTAAAACGGCATAACATGTGCTAACTTTATGCATTGCCAATGCCTTGTCTTGGCAATACAATGACTAGGAACTATTTTAGGAATATGGCTTTGATGCATAAGGATCCCATAATTGTAATTCATTACAATTCTTTTGCAAGACCAAATGTGTTCCATGGGCTTTATCTAATTAGTAGTTTATGATTGTCAGTCATACTACTAACATGAAAGAAAATCTTGTATTAGTAAACTAGGGGATTAGTTTGCATTATTAACTAATATATGCCTCATCCAAGCTGATTGCCTTCAGGGCATATACTAACAAAAGTATCAAAATTATTATAAATATACACTACATTAAACAGGAATACAAATGTTCATGTCATAATACACGAACACGATACAAATACCTAGATTACTAGGTTACTTACCATTAACCTTTTTACATCATCTTTTCCATAGAAACATATCCCCTTGATAAGAGTTGGTACTAGTGACAACTCAAACTAACAAGAAGTCTTTTTACAATATATCCATTTCTAAAAAATTGGAAAACTTTATTTCTTTTCTTTGGTATTGTTGTTAAAAAATATGTATGACTTGTTGCCCTAAAGCCTTTTCATAACATTCAAATGAATTAATCAAATATGGGCTATCTCGTAATGTTGCTTTAAAGAATAATAAATCATCATCAATAAAAAAAGAAAAGAGATTTCTCGACAATATGTATGGACACCTTATTTTGTTCAGGCCCACTTTTGGCATCTTAAGACTCAATTGAAGGATGATAAAATCAAAAGATAAAAAATAAAAATTGCGGGATGACTATTGGGTGCTGTGTCATCAGGCACCATTAGGCGAGAGGGTGCCAAGCAAAAAAATTTTTTTAGGAAAGTCTAAAATGCCTACGGGTCATATTAAAGAAAAATATAAAATAAGGCATCAAAGGCCATTTTTCATGATGTCATCAGAGTCATTAAGATGAGTGCATGGATCAATTTCCTACTAGTTATGACTAAGTTGAGGTAAATCGAGAAGCCACAAGTACGTGCGAGTTAGTATTGATACGAGGCCTTTACATCACCAAAACCTTGAATTTTCACATGTAATATCGATATAAGAGGGTTTTGTATTGGTACCTAGCATGTTTGCATCGATACAGACCTTGGTAGTAGCTAAAGTTATGATTTTTGCCAAAAATGCATTGATAGACAAGCATGAGTATCATCACAAGCCTCTGAGTCTCGAGGCTAGAAACAATTTTTTGCTCTTAGTATCACAAACCTCATTGTATTAATACTCATGGGTAAAATTGCCTTGTGTATCAATACAACATGTTTTGTATCGATACACCAAGGCATATTTGCCCAGTTTGGACAATTATTTAGCCTTCAAAAATCTAATTCAAACCATCATAAAATATTGCAAACCTCAACTTTAGGCCAATGATCGGATTTAAACCAATTTTGAGAGCCCAAACAGCCAATTGCAAAGGTCACTTTCATAAGATATGTGGTTGTAAGAGGGCATGCAAAGCATATCTTCAGTTTGGAGGCTGTTGCAGCTTTTCTACCCTATTTATCAGCATAGCAGAACTAATGGAAAGAAAACTAGCTGAGCATGGTAGCTAAAGATGTCCCATAGTATAGCAATGAAGGATAAAAATGCCTTTGCTTTGTCTCCTAAAAACTTTGGCTCAGTATTAAATTTAAGGGAAACTTCCAACCATCTCAAAAAAAAAAACTTCTAGCTACTTTTAAACAAAAAAATCTCTCCAGCCATTCCCCCAAAAGAAAACACTTTATAGCAATCTCCAGCCTAAAAACTCTCCTAAAAACACTGTTCGATTGTCTTTCACCTTTAACCCTCTTCTATTCCTGTAGTTGTCCCAAATCACCACCAGAAAACCTTTAAAAACTCAATCTTTCATACACTTTCACACTTAAAACACCCCATTATCAACCATATTACAGAAAGCTTCTTTCTTTCATCAATTTTTTGCTAAATAATAGCAAAAAGAGGGAAGAAACTAAGGTTAAAGTCACTATTTTTGGAAAAGAGAAAAGTTCAAGCTTTTTGGTATATTTTCTATACATTATTCCATATATTTTTTGTTTTTCTCATCTATATCATTTTAGTGAGCCTTTTATATCGCCATGACCATCCTTAGACTCTTATGCATTTTTATTGCATTGGTTGTGGTAGTTTTAAGATACTGATGTTCTTTTAATGCCTTGATGTTGCTTGGTAGGCCAAACTTTTACTATTTCATTTTGTCATAAAAACAATCCCTTATTCATGCATTTCATATCATATTTCACCCATTTCATATGCATAACACATTTAAATGTATTCAGAACATGCATTTTCTCATATTTTAAAGAGTCTCATGTCATAAAAAGCTATCTTGACAATTTTAGATGCTTTCCTCTGTTTAAGCATGTTTATCTCATTTTTGTGTGCATCTTATTTGTTATCCTCTTACATTTTTGCCACCTATTTCCATGTTAAAATGTCACCTTTATATGTTTGCATGTTTAGTCCTTGTTCATTTTTGTGCATGTTGTGTTTTATTCATGTCATTCCTATCAAGATGCAGGCTTGTTTGTTAAAAATTAAATTTTTAAAAGAAATCCCAAAGTTAAACTCATGTTACCTCCAATAGATGGAGATTAGCATGGATTGAAGGTTTTATGATATTGGTCCTCCAATCTTGGGAACAAACTAAACCTCATAGGTCTAGATCTATGGAAATAAAATGTTATTTTTTTGTTAAAGTACTAAGCCTTGATCTTGAGTCTAATATCTTCTTTAGTGAAATGGTTAACGGGTTGTTTCTTTATCCCAAACTACTCCGAGATTATGGAATGAGCTCATGATGCCAATGTTACTTGTTCCTATCTGTCACAGACATTCAGACGTCTTAGACCCAAGTCTATCCCCTAAGAAAAATTGAAAAATCAAATAGCCCCAATTTTGCTCTGGCAGTATTTTAGTCTAAGTTTGAAAAAGCATTTTCAAACCACCAAATATTTTCCTCAATTTTTCTAATAATTTTCCTTTAAAGGGCAGTGGAGTACCTTTCTAACAGTGTCTTCTGTGCCCTCACATCATTCTAGATGAAAGAAATAGGATTTCTTGAACCTTTGCTATTTGAAACCCCTTGAATCAGTGAACAGTTTTCTGTTTAGGTCATTTTGACCCACCAAACTTTTTTTAATTCTTGAATATTTTTCACAAAAAGTTTGCAATATTCTTTTTCTAAAAAAAGGTATTGTTCATGATTTAATGATTCTAAATGAGCTTGAAATGATTTTTCAAAGTTTGATGTGTCTTTTCCCCTATATACACTGCCAGTGTCAAGATAGACCAAATTTTAAAAAATAATTCTGCCTAGAAAGTGTTACATTAAACCTCATTGAGTCATTTTTCCAATGGTACCTCATTCACCCCTTCAAGCCTCTAGATGAACTCAAAATAAATTTGGGAAGGGAGATGACATGTCTAAATCTCTTTTATAGAGACATTTGAATGTCTCTAAATGCATCTGATTGGTTCCTTTGTAATACAATCCCTTTAGACTTTAAGGCTTAAGACAAAAATATATCTTGTATAAGTTTTCAGTTTCATATTTTCAAAATCTTTCAAAAACAAAAAAGAACCTTTCTTTCTAAAACATAAAAAATTTTCGTCTTTGGGGATACTCTAATCGTACTACTTTAAGGGGATACTCCAACCCTATTCTTCATAAAAAAAGTCAAATTTTCTCTTTATTCCTAACTATTTTCATAATTTTATCTTTGAGGTTACTCCAACCTCACCTCTCTGAGGGGATATTCTAGCTTCACTTTTACAAAAAAATCCAAAAATTTTCTCTCTTCCAGATGCTTCAAATTGTTTCAATTAAAATCTTTTTTTTCATACAAAATACCATCAAATCCAAACCGATCTCTAAATTGTTATCCTGTTTACTCTTCAATGATCGAAGACAATTATGAGATACATTCCTATCATCCCTCCTTTTTATGCTATTTTCTTTGTGATTGTTTGTTTATGATATTATTATATTCTTTATCGATTTACTAACATATTTCCTTTTTGTAATGATTATTGTGCATTCATATTTAAAATTTGTTTTCCAATAAAATTTACAAGGTAATGTTCCTTTGGTATTTCTCCAGTGTTTAATACAAAATATTCAAAATTTTAAAATCCAATTCGAACATGATTTTCATAAAAAAATCCCTATATTCCTCACACCTTTAAGGTGCATAGGTGATCTAATTTTCCTTTTTTTAAAAAAAAATTGGATCTATAATTTACAAAACTTCATGAATTAAAAGGGATTATTTTCTACATAATGACCAAATGGAACCGATTAAGCCTAAATTGAAATGAGACATAGTAGGTATCGATTTCGGGCGTCGTGGGGTACTAATCCTTCTCTAGGCATAATCAACTCTTGAACACAACCAATGAATCTCTAGACTTTGTAGACCTTAAGATCAATGTTTCGAGTTTTATGACTCAGAATATTGTTTTCAATAGGCATCTGATTCTGCCTAGCCCAAAATGATCGATGGTGACTCCAAGTTTACAGCACCTCATAGTGACCAATTGAGACTAGTTGGATGAACGATTCACCCGACGGTCTCTCTTTTTCATACTACTATGCCTAATTTAAATCTTATCATGGGATGATTCAAAAGGCTTGACTATGACCAACCATCATTTATTTTTAAGTCAAGCATGCTATGCCTTTCGGATTGTCTAAAGTTTTAAAAACGGACGTGTGGTGACAATATGTGCTTGCCCAGATTCCACTAATTTCCTTATTTGCTTGTGCTTGATGAGTAAAACTGATAAGCCTTTAACTTAAATAAGAAATAAGTAAGGCGATAATGGGTCCTTTTGATGTAAATTTCTCTGTGGATGAAAGCAACCATGTTGTTGTTTGTTAAGGACAACTATAAAAGAGACAATGTTGATGCTTACACACTCAACTCATGAAGGATGGAACCTCAATCTCTCATCATTGCATCTATCAACAACCACTTTACCCTATCATATGCTTTAGTCAAGTGTTAAAGAATAGAAACCATTGATACTTTCCTATTTGTTTTTCATAGAGTGAAGTAGTTTATATGTTATAAAAACTTATCAGTAATTAACTGATCTATGATAAAAGCACTTGAAGACAATGAGACAATATAGGGAAGAACATTTTTAAGCATATTAACAAGTGATTTAGCAATTATTTTATAAATCACCTTACACAAGCTAAGAGGCCTAAACTTTATTAGATCCTTCGGATTCCAGACTTTAGGAATAAGCACAACATGGGTATAGTTCATAGAGGATATATCCATTGAGCCATTAAGGAAACTCAAACAATAAGAAATAATATCATCACAAACATTATGCCTAAATTTTTGGAAGAAAATAACGTGCATGATATTAGGTCTAGGCTCATTGTTTAGATGCATTTCGAAAAGAGGATTTTTTACTTTTTCATCTATAAACTCTACAGTAAAAATTGTGCTTGTGTTCTTAAATACTTTTGGTATAACAACCTCTAGGCTTGTTTGTAGATTAGAAAGACACTTTGAGCTTAAAGGTTAGAGAAAGAATTGATTGCAATTTTACCCGTAGCTTTGTCAACATCATATCAATTGCCATTAGCATCTTAAAGCCAATTAATTTAGTTGAGTGTCCATTTCTCAAATGCTTTTGCATGGAAAAAATTTAGTTATCACCATAATAAAGCCAAGAATCTCCTAATCATTGTCGCTGCATGATTTCTTCCCTTTCATGAATATCATTTAAGTTTCATAACCTTTTTTTTACTTATTGACTTCTCTAACACTAATTGCATTTGGATGCTCAATATGTCATTGCATAGCTTTTTTCATTTCTATTGAATATGGCTAATAGAATTCCTATTCCACTTGGTCGATTAAGCTCTAGTATTATTGATTTTTTACAACAAAGTCTTATTCTAAACTTTTTTATCTTGATTCAAGTTCTAAGCTTGACCTATAACTTGTCCATGTTATGAAGACCTCAACCACATTTCCTCAATTGAAGATATTCTTTTATACATAGCTATTTCAAAATATATCAAATGTTACATTAATAAGTTTTGGTCTAAAAGGAAATAAGTAGAAGTGGACTTGGTAATTTTTTAAGAGTGAGTAGCAATCATTGTTCTTAAAAACTTTATCCAACCAGAGTTTAATAGTTTCATCTCCTCTTGCCATTCCACTAAGTGAAAAATAGTCCAAAGAAACCAAGTCCACTAAATAACTTTCACTACTGGCATCTTGAAACAACTCCATGTGGTTATTTTGTTGCAGTGATTTTTCATGCTTTTTGATCATGACAATATTTAATCAAAGTCGTCTACACATAACCAAGGCAATGAACTATTTGTTTTCAATGTTCAAAGCGTATCCTAATCATGAAATCTACGAGGAACAATTCTTTATAATTCACTCTGCTCTGGCCAGAGACTTTAATTTAATTAACCTTTGTGAAGATCATTTGAGATATGTCTCTAATGTGATCCAAAGTGGTGAATCCTCTCTGGATCATTCATTTATCTTCAGTATGTTTCATATCATACCCAAAACCACCTTACTTGGTATCCATCTATTGTAGATCCATTTTTTATGATCTCTAAGTGTGATACTCCACATACAAGATGACCTGATATCTCAAGCCCAAGGTCTAGCTACATGATTAGCACATAAGAACATATTCCATAGACACTTGAATGACTAATACCAAATAGAGTTCTTATACGGGCCATGTTCAGTGAACTTGTTTCCATAAAATAAGCACCAATATGCTATCACCAAGTATCCTATATACTTCAACATCTATGTAATTAAAGAGTTTTGTCACTATGTACCTCTTTTGCATAATCTGAAGGGAGTACGTTTAACTTGAAAAAATAATATGGGTGATATATGATGTGGTGTAGGTAGGTTAGTTAGGGCCTTTAGGTTATCCATTGATCAGGATTTGGATTAGGCATAATAATATGAAGGAAAAAAATCCATCAACCAAATCGCTCATCTAACCAATCTTGGAAGTCTATCATAAAGTAGGCATAAATTTGGAGTTGCCATTGATCATTTCAAGTTAGGCATGATTGGATGGCTATTGAAAATAATATTCTAAGTTACGAAACTTGAAACATCAATTTTGAGGTTTTTAAGGTCTAAAGATTAGTTGATTGGGTTCGAAAGTCTACATAAGGAAGGATTAGCACCCCAATGACACCCAAAACTAGTACCTACTAACCATGTCTTGCTTTGGTTTCAATTTAATCAGCCCCACTTTATCATTATTTAAAATGATCCCTTTTTAATCATGATTTTTTATGAAAATTGTAGAGCCAGGTTTTGAAAGAAAATTTAGTTCACCTATGCACCTTAAAGGTGTAGGGAACATAAAGATTTTTTATGAAAATTTGGATATTCTGTGTTAGGCATTGGAGATATACTAATGCAGAATATTGCCTTGTAATTTTTTTGAAAACAATTTTAAAATATGAATGCACAATGGTGTGATATGTTTGCTTGTGTCATGATAATTAAGAAGAATTTTTTCATTTTATGAGTTTCAAATGGATTGAATGGTGAATATGCTTTAAGATTTGACTAGTTGAGCATGAATAGTGACATATATCGAGTATTTGAATCAACAAAAGATAAGAACTTGATTTGATATTGAAAGTTGAGTGAAAAAGTGTTTGTGAATTCTTGATGAATTAATTCAACTTATGAGCTTTTGAGCCAAAAAGAGATTAAACCATTCATGTAAATTGGTGTTTTCTTTGCTGTGTGATATTCTTCCATGTGAATGTATCTAGAGATACATTGAATATACTCCCCAAAAAGTGTATATGCATCACAAGCCCAGAGCCTTAAATTGAATATACTCACCTAATTCTAAGAGTTAGTGGGGAATTTGAACAAAAAATGAGAAGAAGTTTTTTTAAGGAAGAATAATATGAATTAAGTGCAGGGGTGTGTATAGGGGCATTGTTGTAAAAATAATTGATGAGTGAAAGATGGGGTTAAAAAAATAAAAAAAAAAAACCAAAGCATTTATGCGGGATAAAACTATCAGTTTTTGTTCTTGATATAGTGATCGAATGATTGAGGAGATTATTGAGTGTTTGAGAATGGTGGAATAAATTATGAGTTTCCATTAGCTATTTACTCACTACAATGTTTGAATGCTCAACTAATTCTTAGATTTTAACCTCATTATCCGATAAATTCCTCACCTTTTACCTTAGCCCTATTACAACCAAAAAGGTAAAAACCTTTTCATTTATGCATGCTATAATCTAAGTGGTGGTGATTTGGTATATTAGCAAGCATATAGTAGTGCTTTGGATGAGAAGAAATTGAGAGAAACATTTAAACCCTAAAACACATGAGTGAATGGAGTGATAACAGTGAAGGAGTTCATCGAGACTTTTGCATTTACTTTGGAATGATACTTTCATTGTTAATTTTCGTTCATGTTTTCCTGTGAAGTTTGGTTATGAGATACCATATTGCTTGATTCTTGACTAGTCGAGTTTTAAGGTGTGTAGAGTCTTTTGATCTCATTTGAAATATTGAATAAAAAGTTTTTTTGGTTGTTAGGTTGCTTGGTTGTGTAGTTGCTCGAGGACGAGCGTAAGGACAAGTATGGGGGAATTTGATAGTGAACATAAATGTTAGGATTTTAATTGTTAAATTATTATCTTTTCATATTTTTGAGCTATAACTGATGAAAATTACTTTCTTTTATGTTTAAGGTGTAAAAAGGGCTTGGAAAAAAGAAAAAAAGGCTTAAATGAGTTGATTGGAGCAGTCCAAGAAGAGAAAAGAAAGAGCTGATATGGACACTACATGCGCATGCTCTACAGGTAGACAACTTAAATTAGAATTTTGATTTATTTAGGATTCTAATTGAGTAGAATCTGGAACTGATTAGAATTTAGGTAAATTCGAGAAAGTTGTAAGGGAGATAAAAAAGAAAAAAGGGAGAGAGCCAACGGACGATTTTTTCTAGGATTTTTCTAGGGTTTTTAACTTTTTCTTTTAGAGAGAAAATAAGAAGACAATGTGTGGCTAAATTCTTTTCAACTAGTCAAAGGTTTTATATCGAATTTTAATTCTCTACGACTGTGAAATCTAGTTTATGTTTATATTATTCATTGTTCCTGAATATTTGTCTTTTCTTCTATGCTTAATAATCATGATTTTCATTGTTGATTAAATGTTTGGTATCGCATTTAATTGATAGGATAGTCTATAGCTATTTAGAAAATCAAATCCGTAATTGTTTGATTGTTCTAATAAAAATGGCAACTAACTTGGTTAGGAAGAATTCACAATCTAATCTGAATAAACCCACATTCGAGTTTATTAGTTAGAATTGGCAATCCCTCTCTCATTATTAATGCTATTGATACATTGAAAAACTAAGATCGTATCTAGGGTTTATGTAATCAATAGAAATAATTAACGACCATCCCTTGATTATTGAATAACTAAGGAGGGGTAGGGAGTTAGGTCGTACCAACAGCCATAACCAATATTATTCTTGAATAATGAATATATCTTTGCATTTGTGATCAGTTGTGAGAACAAAACTTGCGATTAGACCTTTGGCTAGTGTTTGTGAGATATTGACATTTATTTCAGTTTAATTTGTCTTGCATTCTTAAGGGATCTTTAGTTTATTTATTTCATTTAATTTTAGTTGACCTTATAAAATCCCTATTTTATTTTGTTGATTTTAAAAGGAAACCAGATCTTACCATTCCCTGTGGAGACAATCCTACTTATCATTATACACAAAAATCTTATTAGAGTAGGAAATTATTTTTGGTGGATTCGACACCCACCACGAACAGGCCTCATTACTAGACTTTGATTGCTGACTAGCCTTCATTTTTCTTTTCTCTTTGTCTTTGCATATATTTTTTCTACCCGATTTATTTTTCATAGCCTTATCGATCATTCTATAGAGTACAAACAGATCAACAAAGCTCTTCTTAAAGCTTTTTGCTACCTTTTCGTAATAAGGGGCTAGCAATGTGCCATGAACCTAACAATCATTTTTTTTCTATTAGTAAGGATATATCTGGCCAACTTTCTCCATCCATCTTGCAGTATACTGCCTAAAACTTTCATTAGCTCTCTTTTCATGCCCATAAGAGACAAGTGACTTGAGATCTGATAATCGGTAGGTCTCTCATCGTCAGTGACATTAATAAATTGATCGTCGTGTCCATCCCACTCCTTGTAGAACTTAATCTAGACACGATCCATCATCCCTTGGACCATTTCCAAGAATAATGGACAATGTTGCAAATCGTGTTCTTAACTGCAGTGGCAGCAGGATGTTTTAATAGCATTGTTATCATCTGTTACTATTTCAGCTTTCACGAAAGCTTACTAGACTTTACTCATTGAGATTTTGACTTTTTTAAAGCTTATTTTGACCCAACAACCTTTCCCATTGATTATCACATTCACTTACGGTTTAGCATGATTAGGGAGTGGATTGGCCCCACTATTGGGTCCAGGACCTTGCTCAATCTTGATCACTCCTTTTTCTAGTAGACCCTACACCTTTCTTTTAAACGAAATGCAGTTCTTAGTAGAATGGCCTTGTGCTCCAGCATACTATTCATAATAAGTGCTCTCATCATACCATCTGGGGTACATGGTGATCTTGGGTTTGTGAATACTAGGGCCACTAGTTTACCTACCAATAGATGAAAGTGAATCTCTTTATCGGAGTAAGGGAGTGGATCAAAGTGCTTCCTTTCTCGAGGTGCTTCTTGATTGTTCAAAACTCTTGCATTATTCATATTATGAGGTTGGGCACTCTGGGCCACATTTTGAATAGGATTAGATGCAAAGCTCATTGCTGGGGCAAACCCAGAAGTGTGAACTGGTTGCGGTGCTGATGAGTAAGGGGTAAAACCCGTATTCAACATACTCGAGAGGTACATAGGCTGTGCTAGATGTAGACTTTGATTAAAGCTAGCACGATTTTCACCGATAACATTCACTTCCATCTCTTTACCCTTACTATCTTCTTAATTGATCTAGATGTTTCCCCAACAGATATCCTACCACTTTTGACAGCATTTTCAATCATTTCCCCTGATACAACCATATCAAAAAAAATTTTGAGGCACTTTCTACTAGCCTTTCATAGTAAGGTGCTCGTAAGGTGCTAACAAACATGACTGTCATTTCTTTTACAGTCAGAAGGCGATGAACTTGAGCTACCTTTTCTCTCTATCTCTAAGCAGACTGCCTAAAACTTTCAGAAGATTTTTTTCCATGTTTATGAGAGAGAGGTGATCCGAAACCTAATCAGGCATATACTTATACTATTTAAGCAATGCACATACCAAATCTGCCCATGTTCGAATTCTTACAAGATCAAGGCCTATGTACAATTAGAGAGATGCCCTGGTCAGACTACCTAAAAGCAATGGATTAGTACCTTCTCATTCTCTTCATACCTATACATTTTAATACAGTATATGCGAATATAGGTAGTAGGGTCAGTAGTTCCATTGTGTTTTTCAAAATCAGGCACTTTAAACTTAGGTGGGATAACGAGACTCGAAACCAACCCTAATGATTTTGTGTCTATGAATCCAAATTTGGTTACTTTAACAGCTCGAAGGCACTTCTCCAGTGACTGATACCAAGTCCTTATCATTTTCTAAGGGCCTTTTTGCTTTCTTTTACTCTATTTGCTCATTGAGGTCCAAGACTATAGGCCTTGTCGGTGAAAAGCCTGTAGCTTAAAAGCTTTGAATCCAATGGAATATTGTTGCAAGATTGATGTAAATGAATGGCTAAGTTGGTGTGATGTTTGCTACCGGAGGATGCTACCCATGCACTGCCTCTTTCTTAGCATTAGTGGCTTCAGTACCACTATTTAAATTGCTTTCAAGATTAGTCGGATCTTTTCCCACCTTGACTGTGCTTGTCTGCCTTTTTCTTTTGATGCATCAGACAGCAGCTTGGTTAGTTTAGCAATCTAAGCTTGGAGTTCTTCATTCTTCCAGAGTAAATGTTCTTGAGACTTTCTATACATGAGCTTGAGTCTTTTAATGTGGGCTTGGTGATCGTCATCACTTTTTGATGATTGCGAGTGTTGTACCAATGGTGAACTATAGGTTCCATGGTTTAGATCATCTTCACTTTAAATTATTTTCAAATTAGGCCTTTATGATATGTTCATGCATATATTTGATGTAATGAGAGCGAATATGCAATCATGAAGAAAAATGAATGAATAAAACTATGAAAGAATTAGGTTAATCATGCAAATGTAAAAAGGACAATTGGATTAAGGAGCAGCTCCATCAATAGTGTCTTTCATTAAAGCAACAAAATGTCTCGATTACAAATGATTACATTAGAAAATGCCTGACACGATGGCATTGCCTAATTACATCTCCAAGAAATATAACAAATCTTGCTCATAGGCTTCAATGGGCAAGATATCACATGTCAGGGATTGGGCTAATCCATCATGTTCTCACCCTCCAATTAAGCTACTTGAATATGCTCTATGAGACGATAATGATGGTCTTGATAGTTTTGGCATGCATGATCAACCACTTGAAGCCATTTTTTCTCTCGCTATTCAAAGGCTCTCACCAGTGCATCAACTTGGTCTTGGCAAGCTTGAAGAGAATGCTCTAAATCTTGAATTCTAAGTGTCAAAGCTCCATATTTAGCCTGGTTTGCTCATAAATCTCGAAGTTGAGCTTTTAACCGTTTATTCTTCCTTTGATAAGTGAATGTAAGAGCCTAGGTTCTAACTATCTTTTTCTTATTGACTCCAGTAGGTTTTCTCCATTGGTGTAGTTCCTTTTTGAATGTAGTAATTTTTATCCTTCACTTGACCAATGACTTTCCAAGTCTTCAGGACTTGTTTGCTTTATTAAAGGCTGCACAGTCTTTTTTTCAAACTCTCCAGGTCCTTCTTAAGGTGGTTTTTATCCTTGATAGCCTTATTTATCTCACCATCCCTGAGGTAGAGGTCCATTTTCAATTGACTATTTTCCTCTTTTAATCGAGTAATCTCATTGGCAAAGGTTGCCTTTTCCTATTCAAACTCTCAGTTAAGCAATTCAACTTTAGAGGGAAATTTGTCAACTAGCATTTGTGATGTCCCAAGACTAGACAGGGGTATGGCATTATTAATGCGATGAATCCTCTATTTATCATATCCTGAGGTCATACTACTCCTTGTCCAATATCTTTCCATGCAATGGGTTTGTTTCCATGCACGAAAAGCTTGTTGGACTTTTGACTTGTAAGTAGGCTCACCATAGTCGAAATCCCTTAACTCTAGGTCTTGGATGAAGGGGATGAATTAGCAACACTAGAATTGTCAAATGACTAAAAGGGGTGTGTAGCTAGTGCTTCCCCACAATCTTATGAACGGCACTCAATTGTAATCTTTGCATTGATATATATCTATTTGCAGGGAAAACCAGAAGGCTTTCCATGTTACCTCCTCCCCCTTAAGGTTCCAGAATTTCTAGACCCATTGCTTTTTAGATTTGTTATGAGGCCATTCCTTCTTAAGTACCTTGGAGATAGGGCTAAAGTTGGGTAAGAAGTAATATGATGTCCTACTTTCTTTGGGACTAAAGTGACTAATCAGCCAAATGTGAAAAATGGTGCACATCTAATGAAGTGGCCCATTCCCATTTTCTTACAAAAATCAAGAGCTCAAATAGTTTCAGCAATGATGGCCAATGTAGGATTATGTTGTAGCACAAATGAGAAAAAAACTTATGCTACCATTGCTTCAATATAGCTCAATGTCTTTGGGAATATAACTAGACCAAATATTGCTAAAGCGTAGATATCTTGGATTTTTCGGATGTCAACTGTACTCACCATTGCTTTTTTTAAACTAGCCCATAAGATGCATTCATTGTTCCTTTTTGTTTTGATATAACTTTTAATCCAAGACTTTATTGCCCAAAGGATTTAAGATAATCTTTTCTTAAAAGTTAGAGGGTTCAACGCTTTGCAGTATATTCTATCGACCATTGCCCTTTCAGTGTGAGTAATGCAATGTATTCATCAACCGTTAGGACCAAATCTTTATGATTAAAAGTGAAACATCAGTACGCTTAATTCTAAAACTAAGAAGCTACTTGCAACAAATTGACATCCAAACAAACTTAGAACAGAAGAGCAATATCTTTGTATCTCTCAGTGAATGATTCCCTTTCAGTATTGTCCCAATTGGTCCATATAATCCTTAAATCTTGTTAAAGATTTTGACAATACCTTATCTTGATCCTTTCATGCACTATTAAGACTAACCCTATTTAAGGGCATTTCCATCTTCACATTGTTGGCATTCTGACCATGCTCAGACTTCCTCAAAGGGCTTTAGCTCTGAAGTGGATTGCTTCTCCATGATAAACACCCCTTGATGAACCCTGAACCATTAACCAATTATCCTATGGTGATGGTGATTATGATGAAATGATGCATTATGAAAAAGAAAAGCAAAAAGGGAACAAGTTAGTAACCAATATGAAATAATAGGTAAAAGACAAAGAAAATAAGGAATAGCAACATAAGCATATCACAAAATTTCCCTTAAGAATAGGCAGTATGATGCCTAAGGGCAGACATGATGATCATGAATGTTGAGGTATTAAACGGGGAGCATAATGGCATGTCCACATTAAAATTGCCTCTTTAGGAAGTAATATGATAACTGACGAGGATTAAGACTGATCATCAAAACGGTGATGTTCATTCATCACCATCTATGTTAAGTACATGCTAAACCATTATTTGGGCAGCATGACGGCTTATTTTGGTCAAATATAACTATTTTTAAGATGGCATCGCAAGTAATGGCATTCATTTGTCCTTACCCACTTAGTAAAGAAGATTTGTCATCGAATGTAATGGCATATCCTAAAGGAATGATCATGATAATAAAAATGACAAACGTAGATGATAATGTTCACACATCATTGCCCCACATAACTATGGTATATAGGAGTAAAGTTAAAAAATGTTTCCCCCAGTGATCCTACTCTTCGAGTTATTCTAGCAGCATTGGATATGGTTTGACATGGTTTAGGTCACAGGGTTCACTATATAGGTTTAAGTTGATGCCTATTTTGGTATCCGAATCGCTCTTCTATTTGTTAAGGATAGTTGAGGCACCCTAATCCTAAGTCCATCGAGGGTTCAGTAGAACGAGTTCATTCCGGTGGATGTATTTCCCTCTGCAAATGTGGAGGGGCACTTATGAGAGACATAGGTAATTTACATCTCAGAAGGTCTTGCCATGCCTATGTGGAGGGTTACTCACGAAGGTGGATGGCTTACTTTCTCCTAATAATTAGGATAGTAACCACACCATGGTGTTTGGTAAGAGTCTAGTGCAAATGCAAGTGCACGGTGTGTGTCAGGGAAACAATCAAACATTTTTGTTTTACTCCCATATTGCCATATTTATTTAAATCAACATTTAATCGGGCACAAATAATCCCTAACAATCATAGGATGAAAACATAAACAATAGAGATTAGTAGGCAAAAATAAAAGAGTTATATCTAAATAATTATGGAGACTGAAAAACCAAGAACCAAGTGAGAAATAGCTAGTTATAGGCCTAACTCTCTAGTTTGGGTCTCCAGTAGAGTCACCAAGCTGTCACCATATCCCCTACCTTTAAAACTTCGAATGATCCAAAGGGCATAGCATGCTTAACTTAAAAATAAATGATCGTTGCTTGTGGTCAAGCCTTTGAGTTATCCCATGATCAGGATTTGGATTAGGCATGATAATGAGAAGGAGAGGTAAAAGACCATCGAGCGAATCACTCATCCAATTAGTCTCGATGGCCACCAAGAAGTGGCCATAAACTTGGACTCACCATCAATCATTTCAGGCTAGGTAGAAACGGATTCTTATTGAAAACAATATTCCAAGTTACAAAACTCAAAACATCAATTTCAAGGTCTACAAAGCTCAAAGATTCGTTGGTTGTGCTTGGGAGTTGGTTACACATGGGGAAGGATTAGTATCCCTAGAACACACGAAATTAGTACCTACTAACTATGTCTTACTTTAGTCTCAGTTAAATCGGTTCCATTTAGTCTTTATTTAGATATAATCCTCTTAAATGCATGAAGTTTTGGTGGAAATACAAATATGGGTTTTAAAGAAAATTAGATCACCTATGCGCCTCGAAGATGTGAGGAACATAAGGATTTTTGTGAAAACAATGTTCGGATTTAAAAAGTTGGATGTTTTGTATTAGACATTGGAGAGATACCAACATAGAACATTGCCTTGTAAATTTTATTGAAAAAAAACAAATTTTAAACATGAATGCACGATAATCATTACAAAAGGAAACATGTTAGTAAGACAGAAAAGGAGAGATATAATAATATCATAAACAAGCAATCACAAACAAAAGAACATGAAAAATGAGGGACAATCAAAATGTATGGGATGATCGAAATGTATCTTATAATTTTTTCAATTATTGAAGAACAATCAGGATAACCATTTTAAAGACAGGTCTAGATCGGGGCTGATTTGAGGGAAAAATATGATTTTAATCAAAGTAGTTTGAGGCACTCAAAAGAGAGAAAATTTTTTGTTTTTTAAGGTGAAGTAGGGTTGGAGTATCCCTTCAGAAAGGCGAGGTTGGAGTATCCCTAAAGATAAAGTTAGGAAAATATTTAGGAATAAAAAGAAAATTTGAATCTTTAATTAAAAACTAGGTTGGAGTATCCCCTTATAGTAGTGGGTTGGAATATGCCCAAAGATACAGTTACGAAAATATTTAGGAATGAAGAGAAAAATTAGATTTTTAATTAAAAACGGGGTTAAAGTGTCCCCTCAAAGCAATGAAATTGGAGTATCTCCACTAGCTAAAATTTTCATATGAATTTTTTTTTTATATTTTTTTATTTTTAGCCTTGATCCGAGTCAAGAGGGATTGGTGTTGTGGGGGAACCAACCGGATTCATTTTGAGACATTCCAACATCTTGATAAAAGGAGATTTGGAAATTAAGTAAAGAAAACAAAGGATAACATCATACTATCACCTTTCCCAAATTTATTTTAGATGCATCCTTAGGCTTTAGGTAATAAATACGGTATCGTTGGAAAGATGACTCGATAAGGTTTAAGGTAAAAATATTACAAAAATCTTTAAAAACCATTTTCTAAAAGAAATTAATTTTTGAAGTTAAGTCTGTCTTGACACTGGTAGCTTATACAAAAGAAAAGACATATCAAACTTTGCAAAATCATTTTAGGCTCATCCGAGATTTTTAAATTGTGAAACATACCTTTTCAGAAAGGGTATCGCATAAACATTTTAGAAAAAAAATTAAAAATCTCAGAAAAATCATTCGATGGGCTAAAATGGCCCCAAATAGAGCATCATGCGTTGGTTCTAGGGGTTTCAGACAACAAAAGATTGAAAAGTCATAACTCCCTCATCAAAGATGAGCTAAGGACAAACAAGACACCGTTGGAAAGACTATTCAATATCCTTTAAGTGAAAAATATCAAAAAAAAATAGGAAAATCATTTGTGGTTCAAAAATAATTTTTCAAGTTTGAACTATAGTGCTACTAAAGCAAAAAAATAGGGAGATTATTTGATATCCCAGGCTTCTTGTGATAGACTCGAGTATAGGACATCTGAACATCCATGACAGAAAGTAACATGTGATTCACAAGTTCATTCCATAATCTCGAAATAGTTTAGGATAATGGAACAACCCATTGACTGTGTCACAAAAAGGAACATGGGACTCAAGATCAAGGGTTAATACTAAAAAGGATATCTTTTTTTTTTTTTTTATAAATGAACTTATTTCACCATGAATCCAAAGCTAAAATGTTGATCTACCCCCAAGATTAGAAGACCAATTTTATGAAAACATTAATTCCATGCTATTCTTCACCTATTGAATCTAGAATGAACTTAACTTTGGCATTTTCTAAAAAAAATTAAAAAACAAGCCAGCACTTTAATGGAGATATCATAAACAAAATAAAGCACATATAAAGATAAACATAGATTAAACATGTAAACATACAAAGATGACATTTTGACATGAAAAGGGGTGACACAAATGTAAGAAGATAGCAAATAGGGTGCATGGAGATTACATGAACATGTTTGAGCAAAGGAATAAATGCTGGAGTTGTCAAGATAGCATTTTATTTCTAAGACTCCTTGTAACATAAGAAAATTTATGAACTTACATAAGACATGTTAAAGTGACCATTTAACTATGCGATGGATATGTGAATATGGAAGGAACATTGGAAAAGATGCATGAACAAAGGCCGTGCAATGATAAAAATAAAGTATGGTGAGTTCATATATCCAAACAGCATCAAGGTGTCAAGAAGGTCATCAAGATCCTAAGACTACCACAACCAAGGAAATAATGATGCATGAAAGTCTTAAAAAGGTCATGGCAACATGAAGGGCTCACTAAAATGAAATGGATGATCAAAACAGAAAATGTATGGAACAAGGTAGAAAATATACCATCACAGGCTTAAACTTTCCTCCCTTTTTTAAAGTAATGGCTTTAATCTCAGTTTTTTCTTTCTTTGTGCTATTATTTAGCAAGAAAAGGGTGAAAGGAAAAAGCTTTTTGATAAAAGTATGTGAAAGGTTGAGTTTTTGAAGATGTTCTAGTGGTGGTTTTAAGTAGCTATGGGAATGAAGGTTGGTTAAGGGTGAAAGGCAATGGAATAGTGTTTTTAATGAGTTTTTGGAACTGGAGTTACTGGAGGACTTTCTAAGAATGGATAGAGTCTTTTGAGATTGCTGGAGAGCTTCTGAAAATGGCTGAGATTTTCTTTTCATTGTGATAGCTGAGAGTTTTTTATTCAATGCACAGCCTTTGCTTTTAGAAGACAATGCAAAGGTATTTTTTATCTTTCCCTCCCGCAACAGGGGACATCTCCAGCTACCATGCTCAGTTGACTCCCTTCCCATTAGTTCTACCATGCTGAGTAAGGAGGTAGAAAGGCTATGACAGTCTGTAACTTGAGATATGCCTACCATACCCTCTTACAACCATATATACTATGAAAGTGACCTTTGTTTTTTATTTTTTAGGCTCCAAAAAATTGTTTGAGTCCGTTCATGAGCCCATAGTCAAGGTTTCAATGATTTATGATAGTTCTTTGGTGCAAAAAACATGTTTAAATCGGGTTTTCAAAGGTTAAAAAGTGGCTCGAACTAGACAAAAATGCCTTGATGTATAGACACAAAACATGTTGTATCAATACACAGTGTACTTTTTACCCATAAGTATGTATCGATACTAAGAGCAAAAAATGTTTCTAGTCTCGAGACTTAAAGGCTTGTATTAATACTCCATGGATTTGTATCGATACTTATGCTTATGTATCGATACATTTTACTAAAAATCATAACGCTACTGCCAAGGTCTATATTGATACAAATATGCTAGGTATTGATACCACATCTTAGGTATCGATACCAAACCTTCTTCTATCGATACTACTTCTAAAAATTCAAGTTTTGGGTGACGTAAACCCTCGTATTGATACTTGTACACTAATATAACTTGCATGTACCTGTGGCTTCCCGATTTTCCTCGACTTGGTCACAAAATTGATCCGTGTACATCTGAATTACTCCGGTGACACCATGAAAAGTGGCCTTTGATACCTTATTTTTATATTTTCCTTTAATATGACCCATAAGCATTTCAGACCTTCCTAAAAAATTTTTTTGCCTTACGCAATGTCGCCTAATAGTGCCTAGCAACATGGCATCTAGTAGTCATCCCTTAGCTTTTATTTTTATTTTTTGATTTCTTTCACCTAAATCCTAGGATGCCCGAAACTAGCTTATACAAAATGAGGTGTCTACAATAATCTAGAGTTAAATCCAATCTGAGAAATTTTGAAATTGGGCAGCTTAGTGTCTGATCGGATATAGAAGGTCATGAGCAACACACTTGTCTTGCCTTCAACAATAATCGACATGGATGATAATGGAAACCTTCTCAAAGATCAGTGGTACTTTAGTTCTAGCTAGAAAACTCAAGGAGAAATTCCATAGACACTTAAGTCACTTATACCACATGGAGTTCTCATAATGTTCAATGAACTTGTTTCCACAAAATAAGAAGCATATGCTATCCCCAAGTATCTTATATACTTCAACTTCAATGAGATCAAAGAGTTGCATGCATCCAATGCATGGAGTCTTAGCATATATTAGTCTTTTTGCATTGTTAACGCCATATCTTAACAATATGATGACTAGAAACTTTTTTAGAAACATAACTTTGATGCAATGGATCTTATCATCGTAACTTATTACAATCTTTACAAGGTCATTGTTCTTCAAGGTCTTTATCCAATTAATGTTTGCATGATAGTTAATCATGCCACTAAGATGAAGGAAAACCTTTATCAATATAAAATAGTAACAAATATATAATTAATTAACTGTGTCCAATCCGAGTGGTTTGAGGGCATACACCATCGAAGGCAATATTGATTATGGATTTAACACATAAGGGTTACAAATTAATCAGGTAAGGGTCTAGAGTGTTAGTGTAAGCCTTGAAAGCAATACGGTTTACTTGTAATTTGCTAGCTTTTAGTCATTTAATGTAAAATACATTATTATTTAATTAATGTAATGAGGTATGTCTTTATCCATAAGCATTGATTATGATTGTTATTTATGACTTATGAAGATAAAGCCCATGAAACACATCAGCCTTGTAAAGGAATTGCAAAGGGTTATAATTGTGAGATCCTTATACGTCAAAGCTGTGTTTCTAAAAACATTCCTAGTCATTATACTATCAAGTAGGGCATTGATAATGCACAAAGATTGGCATATGTTAAGCTTCCATGCATATGATGCGTGTAACTATTTTTATGGGTTAAAGTATAGTGATACATAAGGATAACATATGGGTGCTTGTTATGGTAATAAGTTTACTGAACATGACTTGCTATGAAAGTTCTATTTGGTTTTTTCACTCAAGTGTCTATGGATATGTGTTAGTAATGTAAGTAATCTATTGACTTATGACACTGGGTCACTTTCTATATGAATTAACATACTTAGAGATCATCATAATCGGGTCTACTTTGATGGATGCCTAAGTTAAGATGGTTTTGGGTATGTTATGAAGCATACTAAAGGTGAATGAGTGGTCTAGAAAGGAGTTACCACGTCAAGTGATATAAGAGGACATATCTCGTTTGTTCTTGCCCTTATTAACTCAAAGTCTTCAACCAAGGCAATAATAATTATGGAGTTAACACTTGCGGCTGCAGGGCTAATATAGAATAGGCTAATAGTAGACACAAAACTAGGCTCTAGTCTTTTTTAGGATATATTATGAAAGGATCGAATTATATTGACATACTGTACACAACTCTCTTGACATTTAGGTGTAGCCATGATGCATTGCTAAGTGCTATTCATGGTTTACAAATATAAATATTCTTAATCAAATTACTTTATATTTATTGCCAACATGTTTAGGGCCTAATAAGTCACACACATAAGGTGATTTTATGGAATTAAAATGGGATTCAATTAAATTGAAGAGATATTTATCTCTTAGGGGCTTAATTGAAAAGATTCAATTAGTCTAAGGCCTTAAGTGAAAATAACCCAAAAATTATTGGTTTCACTAAACGTAAACTATTTAAAGCATTTTTTTGTCGTCCTACGCTATTATGATAATAATGCCTTCTTATTGAAATTAGGTGAAGAGAAAATTTGTTTTTCTTGCTCTCGATTTTTTTGTGGATATAGTTGAGGTCGATAGTTTGTGATACCAGGGCTTGGTTTGCAAGAACAAGCAGATTTAAAATATAAATCGGATCTTAACAATCTCGGATTGAAGTATGATTTTTGTTTCTATATTCTTAAATTTTTTGATAGACTAAAGACGCATAAGTTGATCCTTCAATAGAATTTCATATTGTTTTAATTTATTTGTTCTCTGCATAATTTAATAATTATTATTAAATTTATAATATTTATTTGTCTAAGCATGACCCAAATTCCAATAATAGTATTACAGCCTCGCTTATGTCATTTTAATTAATCTTGTGTTATTATTGTTATCATTTTCAAAATAATTTTGGATTTCGAGATTTTTTATGATCCGATTAAGTAATTGAAATTTTATAAAAATTATTTTAATTTAATTTCAATTATTGCAACATATTAATTCATGTTATATTACAGTAATTAATTAGTTTAAAATTTTTTTTACTAATTAATTATTGGTATAATCAGTTAGCATTAGTTGAGAATTGCCTGTGCTAAATAGTACCGATTTTGGTGATCTTTAGATGCTAAAAAATTCATATTTTTTGCACTTATAGTTATATTTTTACAATTTTTAACCTTAAAATGATCAAAACTCAGTCATGGTCTTAAAGAAAAAAATTATTGAGAAAAAATACATAATATTGTTGTAGATTGTGGTGCATGATTATGCAATTGTTGCATCTTCTCTGTGCAGTAGCTACGAGTTTCAAATTGTAATTTAAATGCACCAATCATGTGCCTTTTCTTTGTTACTGGCACATTTGCATGCCGCTGGTAGTAGCTCTCTTTGTCTGCATAAATAAGGCAGGTGGCAATGCAATAAGCACCAATTTTTAGAGATGTCTTCATTCAAAAAAATCTAAACTTAAACCTGAATCGAACTAGATTTGATGAAAAAGTCAATGAGTTGAACTCGAAATGCCTAAACCCAAAATGACTTAAACCAGAAAGAACCTGAACCTAAAAAGACCCAAACCTGAATGAACTCAAACTCGAGCCTGACTCAAACATGAACCCGAATTTCATACTAAAAATAAATATGATGTAATTATAATTAAATAATTTTTTTAAAGAAAAAACTTTAATTATCAATTTTATTTTAATATTCTTTTAATAATTTAATTAAATATTAAAAACTTAACTTATATTTTATATATGATTAAACCTGCTCATGGGTCAGGCCAAGCCGCCACCCGAATTCTTTTAAAATCCCAACCCCAAGCCCTTATTTAACGTTCCTATATCTGCCCATAAACCAGAATTACTGTCCATCACATTAAAAATATTTTTTATTATAATTTATATATTATATAATTAAATTTAAATAAAATATATGTTATTTTAATTTAAAATCACTGTTTCGAGCTTAGTCGGGCTAGTCTGAAACAAAAATATAAGAATCTAAGCCTAGGCCCAATTGGGCCAGGGAGTAGCTCAACCCTTAAGTAGGTCTATATATGAAAAAATCATAATTTATCAAAAAGTAAATCATATCATGAGCTTTGAAAATATTAACAATAAAATATATCATCTATTTATCACATTTTCTTTAATTTAATTAGTTAAGCTCATTAAATATTGCATTTTATTTATTTTAGTAGTAAAATTTTAAATACTTCTATTATTATTATTATTATTATTATTTCAAGTAATGATAACTAAAATTTGATAATAGTATAACAAAGTAATAAGGTAAATTAAAAAATATAGAAGCCATAATAGATAATGCCATATCAAAAATAAAAAACAATTATATGATAGACTAGCAACTAGACCTACCCACGAGCTGGCTAGCTCGCCCAACCCAATAGGCCCAGCACGATCAGGCTCAAGTCTCAGATTTTATGTTTTAGGTAGGCTCAACCCAAAATAATATTTTTTTTATATAAAATAATATATTTTATTTAAATTTAGTTATAAAATATATATACATTAATATACAAATAACTTTTTAATTTTATGAAAGTGATTTGTGCTTAAATAGGCAAGCTAGGCCAAATTTGGCCTTGAGCTTAGAATTCAAAATTTTTTGGGCTCTGGCTAGGCCTGTGGAACTAAATTAAGGTTTTTTCAAGGCAGATCAGGCCAAATTTAGGCTTGGGCTTAGAATTCAAAATTAAGTAAAAGTGATTACATTTAACATAAAATAAAAGGTGATGTCAAACATACTCAAACTCGAACCTAACTTGAACTTAAACCTGAACTTGAAAAGGCTTGAACTCAAATAGACCTGAACCCAAATTGGCCTAAATCTGAACAAGCCCGAACTCGAACAAGCCAAACTCAACAAAACACCCAAAAAACCCAAACTCGAATAAGCCCGAACCCGAATCGATCTGAACCTAAAAAGACTTGAACCCAAAATTATCAGACTCAAACCCGCCTGAGCCAGCTAATTGCCACCTCTAGCAATTTTAATGCTTTATTCTATGCCACATGCATACCCATAAAGAGCAGTAGCTACTGTGATTTAATGTCCATAATTGTAGCTACTTTGCACTGATATTATGGGATCTTAATATAGCATAAGTGTCTTTCATAGACTAAAAGAATGGCTGCATAAAACTAGTATATGAAATTGGTGATTAGATAAAAATTGGAATCTTTTAATTATCACTAAATATATAATTATTCAATTGGTTAAATCTTTAATAGTTTAAGATAATAACTGAATAATAAAATTATCATATATTATGTCCAATTAAATTGTATAATTGGATTTTATTTAATTAAAATTTTATATTTCCAATTTAAGTTGTTTAATTAGATATTCTTTAACTCAACTGATTAATCCTAAATTTGTTTAGGATTTGTTCTAGTTTGACTAAAATAAATGTTCATCAAGTAACAAAAAAAGTTTCTGAATTATATTAAATAAAGGATCAAGAATAAATCTAAAAAATGGTAACTAGAGATTGAAACATATTATATGTTCATAATATTGATTTTGAATGTATGGGATAATTATGGAATTAGATCTAATACAATTATGGATGGTTATTTTTTTCATGGTATTTATTTTATTAAATAGGGTCTGTATACCCTGCTTTACCTCTTTTTTTTTTCAGGTTGTAAAATTCTTTTCTCACTTAATTCCCTCAAAAGTAACTTAAGGTTTCTTTATTTTGAATGTAATTAGACTTTTTAGTGAGAAAAAAATTGTAACTTGAAGAAAGAGATCTAAGTGAGGGACCATAAACCCTAGCAGATTATATTGAATTTTAAGAAGTTTATGTATATAATCACCTAGGAATTGATCGACCAATTTCCTTCGATGGTTTAAGTAAATTAGATTAGATAAAGTCCATAATTATCCTTGTAGAGAGCATGATAATAGATTTATTTTATGCAAGAGTATAAATGCTAAGCATACTAATAAGATGAGACCTAAATAATTAAATGAATCAATGAAATCCCTCATACAAGATTAAGTCAGATGCTTTGCATTATTAAGATGCTGTCCACCATTATAGCATGGTAACCAAAGTTTTTTTAATAGAAGGCTTGTTAAGTCACTCAAAGCCAAATTTTAACATGAATATGTTTGAGCTATGAGGGTGGATCTTATTCAATTAGTGTTGTATGGTTTGGATGTATCACACTTGACCATATGAAATTAGAGGCAAAGTTGGTGAAACACATATGATGTGTTTAGACAAAGAGTTGTCACCTAACTGATGTAGTAGTTGCATAAAGATGCAATTAGTAATATTACCTACCCAATTAGGCTTATTGTAACTTTTTGAGTCACTCAAGGTTAAAACATGTTGATAAGGTTCCAACCCATAAGAAATACCTTGAAGACATTTCCAAAAAATAGTGAGGACTATTATCTTAAAAAAATTAATGGGAGAAGTAATAAAGATTTAATACCTTATCTTAAATTAGTTAAATCACATGAAAGACTAATACAAACTTTTTGCATACTAGGTTGTTGAAAATGGTAAATATATTGACTGCATTGCAAGGTATATTTTATGCCACAAGCCTAAACTATTTGGATTGTTATATTTGGTTGAGAAATGTTCTCAACAAAAAGAAGTTATCCTAGCAGGTCAAGAAGAACTTATAAAAGTTTCCAACTTGACTATGTTTATGATTGAGCTGAATCTTTCTACTATAAACTCCAATTTTTGGATAATTGATTCAGGATATGAATCATATTTATGTAATGACATAAACTTGTTTATGAACAATAGAAAATTAAACAAAGGTTATATAGTCCTTAGAATAGGAATTGGTCCAGGAGTTGTATCATTGGTCATAAAAAGTTGTGTTTGCCTTTATCTTTTGGCTTAAGTTTGGAACTAAAAAAAGGCTACTTTGTTCCAACATTATCTAAAAACATCATTACGGTCTCATACCTTGCCGGGAATAATGGTTTCAAGTTTTAGATGAAAGGCAATAGTCATTTTTTACTTTAAATGACATTCACTATTGATCTGCTATATTATATAATAGATTGAATGTCTTGGATATAGAAATGCTAGTGCTCAATATATATGTCAAGAAAGTTAGGAATAATGATCTAACTAAGACCTACATCTGGCATTGTAAACTCAGCCATATCAATGAGACACGAATAGTCAAGTTGTATAAACAAGGCTATTTGGATCCATTTGATTATGAATCTTATGGGACACGTGAATGTTGTCTCCTTAGTAAGATGACCAAGACTTTATTTAATGGAAAGGGTGAAAGGGTTAGTGTTTTGTTAGGCTTAATACATTCAGATGTATGTGGGCCATTAAATGTAGCTACTAGAGGAGGTTATTCTTACTTCATAACCTTTATTGATTATCATTCAAGATTTGGTTATTTGTACGAAATGAGTTACAAGTCTAAAGCTTTTGAAAAGTTCAAAGAGTTTAAAGCTAAAATGGAGAAGCAAATTGCCAAAAATATTTTGACTCTTAGATCCGATTAAGGAGAAGAATATTTAATTCAAGAATTCTTACATTATTTGACAGAAAATGGTATTCTGTCACATTGGACTCCACCTGGAACACCATAAAGTAGTGAGTGTTTGAGAGAAGCAATCAAACCTAGTTTTTAATCCATGATGTCTAAACTAACCTTCCAATATCTTTTTAGGGATATACCTTAAAAACATAGCTTACATTCTGAATACGGATCCAAATAAATCTATTGATAAGATTCTATATGAGATATGGATAGGTAAAAAGACAAACTTGTCTTATGTTAGGATTTGGAGTTACACTATTTATGTGAAGTGTGCAATGTCTGATAAGCTTCGAGCTAGATCAGACAATTATAACTTTGTGGGGTATCCTAAAGAAACAGTAGGATAATATTTTTATAATCCTAATGAATAAAAAGTGTTTGTCTCAAAACATTAACTTTTTCTTAAAAATGTTTCTACTTGAAAGGTCTAGTGGGAGTAAAATTGATCCTAAAGAAGATTCAAAACCACAACAAGCTTTCCTGTGGAACCTAAGCTTGTAGTTAAAGCAAAGGATGCTCAATCGTAAGCTCAAGAAACATAAGTACTCTATCGATTTGGTATGACTAGACAAGTTGGAGAGACGTGGATTTCTCGTGGATTAAGATGACTTACCTTGTGGCACTAAACCTACCACTTATGAGCAAGCAATGTTTGACACTAATTCCAAAAAATAGCTTGAGACAATAAAGTTTGAAATGGACACATGGATGTTAACCATGTATGGATTTTTGTTAACCCACTCAAAGGGATCAAATCCGCAAGGCATAAATAAATTTTTTAAGAGAAGACCAATATGGATGGCAACGTGTAAACGTATAAGGCCAAAATAATGGCAAAAGGTTACAATCAAGTTGAACGCATTGATTATGAAAAAAACTTTTTCACCAGTTGCCATAGTAAAATCCATTCGGATTATGCTTATTATTGCTACGTATTATGATTATGAGATATGGAAAATAGATGTGAAAATTGCATACATTAGCGAGAATTTGCAAAAAGAGGTGTATATGACAAAGTCTAATAGATTTTGCATCCAAGTCAAATCCAAATCAAGTATGTAGGCTTAGAAAGTCCATTTATGGACTGAAGCAAGCTTTACAGAGTTGAAACATCGAATTTGATAAAGTAATTAAAGAATTTGGCATAAAAAAAATCTTGATGATTCTTATGTTTATAAAAAGGTAATCAAATAGGCTATCATTTTCCTAGTGCTATAAGTTGATGACATATTACTCATAGGAAATGACGCACCACTGCTGTAGGCCGTTAAGGCCTAGTTGCCCAAAGAATTCTTCATGAAGGACTTGGGAGAAACAACATACAATTTAGGAATTAAGATATATAAAGATAGAATCAAAACAACTACTTAGCTTAACCCATTCTTTTTGCATAGGCAAAGTGCTAAAGAGATTTAGCATGGAAAACTTTAAGAGGGGAAACTTGCCTATGGAAAAAAGTGTACATTACTCGAAAGAAATGTGTCTTAAAACATTAAATTAAAAAACATGGATGGATATGATTCCATATGCTTTAGCTGTGGGATCTGTCATATATGTCATATTGTGTACGAGACCAAATGTAGCATATGCTCTAAGTGTTATGAATAGATACCAAAACAATCCCGGTAAAGGTCACTAGACTACTATTAAGAATATCTTTAAATGCTTACGAATGACTAAGGGATTTTCTTTTGTTTATGAAAAGGTTGAACTCCTTATTAGGGGCTATACTAATGCAAACTTTCAATCCGATTATGGTGACAGTAAATTGCAAGGCAGTTACGTGTTTACCCTTAATGGTGTTGTAGTCAATTGGAAAAGTTCTGAACAGGCTATGAATGTAAACATAATAGCTGAAACCAAATACATTTTTTCATGTAAGGTCACAAAAGGGGCCTTTTAGATAAAGAAATTCATTATCAAACTTGGTGTAGTTCTTAGCATTATTGATCTAATATCATTCTACTAGATAAGAATATAGCCATAATGCAAGCTAAAGAACCAAGGTCACATCACAAATCTGAAAATGTATTACAATGATATCATTTTATTAGAGGCATCATCAAAAGACATGATATTAGTATGGAATGAGTACCCATGGAAAATAACTTGCTTAATCCTTTTAGTAAAGTTCTACCTAGCAGAAACATGATCACATATAGAGGGTATGGGGCTTAGACATATGGGTGATTGGCTTTAGTACTAGTAGAAGACTGTTAGTTTAAGCCCTATAAGCCAATCAGATTTACTCGTAATGTGCTAGCTTTTATTCATTTCATGTAAAATACATTATTATTTAATTATTGTGATGAGATATTTCTTTATCCATAAGTATTGATCATAAATATTATTTATGACTTATGAATATAAAGCCTATGAAACACATCAAGCTTGTAAAGGAATTATAAAAAGTTACCATTATAAGATCCTTATAAATAAAAGCCATGTTTCCAAAACCATTCATGGTCATCATATTATTAAAACAAGGCTTTGATAATGCATAAAAATTGACATATGTTCAGCTTCCATGCATATAATGCATGCAACTATTCTTATGAGATGAAATATAGTGATACTTGAGGATAACATATAGGTGCTTGTTATGGTAACAAGTTCACTGAACATAACCTACTATGAGAGTTCTATTTGGTATTTCAGTCAAGTGTTTATTGAAATAGTCTCATGTGTCAGTAGTGTAAGTAATCATTAGATTTGTGACACCAGATCACCTTTAATGTGAATTAACATACTTAGAGATCATCATGATCGGGTCCAATTTGGTAAATGCCTAAAGAAATGTGGTTTTGGATATATTATGAAGCATTCTAAAGGTAAAGAAGTGGTCCATAAAGGATTCATTACCTCAAATTATGAAGAGACATATCTTATTTTTTCTTGGCTCATGTTAACTTAAAGTCCTTACCAATTTAATAATGATTATGGAGTTAACCCATGAGGGCTACAAGACTAATATGAATGAGCTAAGAATAGATATTGAACCATGCTCTTGTCTTTTTTGGGATATATGATAAAAGGATTGAATTACACTGACATGCTGTACACTAAAAGGCTTGTCAAAAAATCGTATTGATCTTTTGACATTTAAATGCCTATGATGCATTGCTAAGTGCTTTTTATGGTCAATAAAAATAAATATTCTTAACCGAATTAATTTATATTTATATCCAACATGTTGAGGGCCTACTAAGCCATACACATAAAGATGATTTTATATAATTAAAATGAAATTGACTTAAATTAAGAGATATGGATTTCTTAGGGAATTAATTGAAAAGGTTCAATTAGTTCAAGGGCTTGTAGACACTTAATTTAGTCCGACCCCTAAAAAGAAAAATTTTAAATTTTACGACTAAGCCCAATGAGCCCAATAATTCTACCAAGCCCATTCTTGACTTTTCATTAAGCCTATTTCATTCCCTAAAGGCCTACCAAGCCTATTTTAATACCCAATTTCCTAACAAGCCCACTAATCCTTTTCTTTTTAATTTTATACCAATGATTAAATTTTTTTTTTAATTTTTATGGGGTTTTGATTAGAATTCCTACATGATTAAATTCTTTTTAGGATTTATCATGAGAATTCATTTATTTATTTATTTATTTTTGAGCCTTACTTTCTTTATTATTTATTTATTTATTCATTTTTTAAATAGAACTTTCAATTCAGATTTTCTTGCAATTTGATTACATTAATTTCTTTACTTCCAATAGTTTTTTTTGTAAATTTATAATTTTATTTTGCT
>JBBYHK010075584.1:0-44986 GCA_038382065.1 Adansonia grandidieri | reverse complement strand
ATATTTTGAGTTGCAAAACTCGAAACATCACTTTCAAGGTTTACGAAGTTTAAAGATTTCTTGGCTGGATTCGAGAATTAGTTACACGTGGGG
Source organism: Adansonia grandidieri (assembly GCA_038382065.1). Taxonomy (NCBI): domain Eukaryota; kingdom Viridiplantae; phylum Streptophyta; class Magnoliopsida; order Malvales; family Malvaceae; genus Adansonia; species Adansonia grandidieri. The sequence goes on along the minus strand of JBBYHK010075584.1, from coordinate 44,893 downwards.
AATGATTAACACCCCCATGATGCTCGAAATCGATACCTGCTAACTATGTCTCGCTTCGATTTTAGCTTGATAAGTTCCAGTTGGTCATTATTTAGATATAATCCCCCTTTTATGCATAAAATTTTAGTGGAAAATGTAAATCCAATTTTAAAAGAAGATTTATGTCACCTATGCATCAAGGAGGTATGAGGAGCATAGGAATTTTTTATGAAAATAATTTTCGGATTAAGTTTTTAAAATTTTAAATATTCTGTATTATGTACTGGAGAGATATTAACATGGAACATAACCTTGTAAATTTTGTTGGAAAACAAGTTTTAAATATGAATGTATGATAGTCATTATAAAAAGGAAACGTGTTATTTAGATGAGAAAGAATATAATAATATCATAAACAACAATCACAAACAAAAACGTAAAAAGGAGGGTCGATCAGAATATATCTCATAATTGTCTTTGATTATTGAAAAATATCAGGGACGACAATTTGATGGGTTTGGATTCAGTGGTAATTTGAGAGACAAAAAAAGGTTTTAATCAAAGTAATCCGGCGTATTCAGAAGAGAGAAAATTTTTGGATTTTGAGATAAAATTAGGGTTGGAGTATCTCCAAAGACAAAATTATGAAAATAATTAGGAATAAAGAGAAAATTTGAGTTTTTTTTTACAAAAAATAAGGTTAGAGTATTCTTTCAGGGGAGTGGGGTTGGAGTATCTCTAAAGATGGAAATTTTTGATGATTTAAGAAAATAATTATGAATCTCAAATAAATTTAAGAAAGAAAATTCAAGTTTTTTTAGTAAAAAACGGGGTTAAAGTATCCCTTCAGAGTAATGGGGTTGGAATATCTGCAAAGCTACAAATTTTGATGTTTTACAAGCAAAGTTTTTTTTTAAAGGATTTTGAAAATAGAAAATGGAGGATTGTATAAAATATTTTTTTCTCTTAAGCCTTGATCCAAGCCTTAAGGTTTTGTATAGTAGGAATCAGATGCACTTCGAGACATTTAAATGTCTCTATAAAGGCATTTAGAAAATTGGGTTAAAAACAAGGGACAACATCACATCGTCTTTTTTCCTGAATTTATTCAGGTTGCATCCGAAGGCTTCAAGGGGTAAATAAGGTGCCATTGGAAAGCCAACTCGATGAGGACTAATATAAAAATATTGTAAAAGTATTGGAAAATCATTTTTTAGGCAAAATTAATTCTTGGAGTTAGGTCTGTTTCAACACTGGTAGCAATTGTTGGTGAAAGGGCATGATGGACTTTGAAAAATCATTTCGGTTTCATTTGGAACTGTTAGATCATGAACAATACCTTTCCAGAAAAAAAATTTCATAAACCTTTTAGAAAAATATTTAAAAATTTTACAAAAATCATTTAACAGGCCAAAATGGCCCAAATAGAATATAGCATGCTGGTTCTAGGGGTTTCGAATAGCCAAGGTTCAAAAACTCATAACATCTTTATTGAATAACTAACTCGAGGGTGAACAAGACACTATTGAAAAGGGATTTCAATGCCCTTTAAGGGACAATATCCAAAAATTCTAGAAAAATCATTCATGACTTGAAAATAAATTTTCAAGCTTGGACTACGGTGCTGCCAAAGTGAAAATAAGGGAGTTATTTGCTATTTTTTGGTTTTTTAAAGGATATACTTGAATCTAGGACATCTAAACATCTATGATAGAAAGACGCAAGTAACATGGGCATCTCAAGTTTATTCCACAATCCCAGAATAGTTTGGGAGAATGAAACAACCCATTTACCATATCACTAAAGAAGGTATGGGACTTAAGATCAAGTCTTAATACTTTAATTAAAGAAAACAAATTTTATTTCCATGAATCCAGACCTGGAAAGTTTACTTTGTCCCCAAGATTGGAGAACCAGTTTAATCAAAACATTGAATCTATGCTAGTCCCTATTATTTAAAGGTAGCATAGACTTAACTTGGGTTTTTTTTAAAAAAATAGATTTTTAGCACGTGAGCAAGTATGCAAACACACAAAGATGATATTTTGACATGCAGAAGATGACAAAAATCGCAAGGAGGTGAGAAACAAGGTAAATGAAAATGATAACTCTACGAATAGCATCAAAAATCATGTTATGGAAGATAACATTAACATATTTAAGCAAAGAAAAGTATGCTAGAGTTTTCAAGATAGCATTTTTATGCCATTAGACCCCCTAATATGCAAGAAAGTGCATGAACATACTCAATATATGTTATGAAAAACATTCAAGCATGTGTTAAACGTATGACAATTTATGAAACATGACAAAAAAATGCATGACTAAGGGGCCGTTTTGATGATAGGATGAAAGATAGGATATTTGACCTACCATGCAATATCAAGGCATCAATAGAACTTCAACATCCTAAGTTTTACCATAAACAAGGCAGCAATAATGCATGGTGTAGACACCTTATTTTGTCTAGACCAATTTTTGGATCCTAAGAGTTAGGTAAAAGATGACAAAATAATAAAAAATTAGAAATAAAGCTAGGGGAGTGACAAAGGTTTTTTGAGGAAGGCCTAAAATGCTTATGGACCCCTTTAAAGAAAAATTCAAAAATAAGGCATCAAAGGTTATTTTCAGGGTGTCATAGGAGTCGTTCAGGTGAGTACACAAGCCAATTTTCATCTCTTCATAAGACAACTCGAGGAACCTAAAGTATATGCGGGTCATATGGGTGTTTAAACATTGTCATGAGGCTTTCACATTATCAAAATTTTGAATTTCCATGTAGTATTGATACATGAGGGTTTGGTATCGATACCTAGGGTGTGGTATCGATACATAGCATGATTGTATCGATAAGAGTCTTGGAAGTAGCTGAAGTTGTGATTTTTAGTGAAATATGTCGATGCACAAGCATGAGTATCTATACAAGTCCATGGAGTATCGATACAGGCCTAAAGTCTCGAGGCTGGAAAAAATTCATGCTCTTAGTATTGATACAAGTATCCCTGTATCGATACTCATGCATAAAATTTGCCTTGAGTATCGATACAAAGTGATATGTATCGATACATGCAAGCTATTTTGGCTATTTCAAGCCAACTTTCAGCTTTCACATTACCCATTCAAAATCTAGTTTAAACACATGTTTTGCATCAAGAATCATCAAAAATCATAACAGGTTTCATGTTTGAGCTCATAATTAGATTTACACAAGTTTCAAAGCCCAATTGTAAAAGACAAAGGTCACTTTAATGAAGATAATAGCCTGTTGAGGGACTGTGCTTTTTAGATTTCAGGTGGCCATAGTCTTTCAGCACACCACCTTGCATGGCAGAATCAATAGCAATCGGGGGCAGGCTGAGCATGTTACCTGGATGTCTCCTTGTGCAGAGAAGAAAAACCCAACAATGCCTTTGGTTTGTCTCCTCAAGTCATTGGTTAAGCATAAAGATAAAGAGGGACATGGCTAGCTCAGTAAGAGGACTTCTTTAAAAAAAAAAAAAAAAGAAAGCCTCCCACTAAAAACCCCAAAGCCATTCCTAAAATTCTCTAGCCATTCTCAGCCTAAAAAGCACTATTTTATTGGCCTCCATACTCTATTCCCGTAGCTACCCTAAACCACCACTGGAAAACCTTCAAGAACCCAACTTTTCACATATTTTGAACCTTAAAAAGCCTCACCATCAACCATAACACTGGAAAGCTACTTTCTTTCATCCTTTTCTTGCTAAGTAATAGCAAAGAGAAGGAAAAAATTAAGCGTACAACCACTGCTTCGAGAAAAAAGGGAAGTTCAAGTTTTTGGTATATCCCTCTACTGTAGTCTTTATATTTTTTGTTTTGTCATTAACGTCATCTTAGTAAACCATTTTTATGCTTTTATGGCTATCTTAGGACTCCCATGCATTTTTATGGCTTTGGTTGTGGTAGTTTAGGATCTTGATGTTTTTCTCGGTGCCTACATGCTGTTTGGTCAACTAAGCATGTTCCTTTGCATTTTCATCAACATAACAACCTCTGCCCATGTGACCTTGCCATGTTCTTTCCATATTAACATCTGCATCTCAAGCTTAAAGCATGCATCTTAACATGTCATAAGTATGCCCATACATTTCCTAGTAGCTTAATAGGTTCCATGAAATAAAAATGCCTTTTTTAGCATATTTATCCTAAAAATGCTCATGCATCTATATATCATCTCCATGCATTCTTTTTATCCTTTCTATGAAAAATATCATCTTTGCTTATGCATATATGTTCTCCATGTTCTATATTATGTTTCTGGCACTTTGCTTGTGTTGAGATGCTTGTTTGAATGCTAGAAAACCTAATTTCAAAAAGAATATCCACAAGTTAGGCACATGCTATCTCCCACACATAGAGAATAACATGGACCTAAAATTTTTATAGAGTTGGTTTTCCAACCTTGGGGGTAAAGCAAGTATTTATTTCTGGATTCTTGGAAGAATGAGTATAAGAACATACGTTCTCAAAAAAATGAATGAAGTCTTTTAGTTGAAAAATGTGAATCCCTAGTCCTTAGCCAAACACCTTCATGGTGGCACGGTCAATGGGTTGTTCTGGCATCCCAAACTACTTCGCGATTGTGGAATGCACTCATGACGGCCATTCGAACAACTCCCCTATTTTGTTTTGGCAGCACAGTGGTCTAGTTTTGAAAAATTATTTAAAAATAAAAAATGATTTATCCAAAATGTATTAGTATTTTTCCTTGAAGGATTTTGTATTAACTTTCCAATGATATCTTATTTACCTTCAGATCATCTCAGATGAAAGAGTTATAATTTTTCAAATCTTTACTGTCCAAAACCCCTGGATCCAGCAAGGAATTTATTATTCGGGCTGTATTCGCCTAGCTAGCAACACTTTTGAATCCCTTGAATATTTCTCCCATAGAGTTCATGAAATTCCCTTTTTAAAAAGGTATTATTTGCATTTTAACAATTCTGGATGAATCTGAAATGATTTTTCAAAATTTATCATACCTTTACCTTGACCATGCTGCCAATGTTTTGAAATTCAAACATTAATTCTGCCTAGAAAGTGATTTCCTAAGACTTTCAGAATATTTTTACATTAATCCTCATCGAGTTGTCTTTCCAATGGCACTTCATGTACCCCCGTGACCCTTGGATAAGCTCATAATAAATTCAGAAAGAGAAATGATGCAATGTTGTCCTCTATTTCTAACCTAATTTTTGAAATACTTTTATTGAGGTGCTCGAACGCCTGATAATCTACTCGGCTTGTTCTCATGACCTAAGCCTTTTAAACTAGGACCAAGGCTAAATAAAAGAGAAACATTTTAGCCAAATCTTTAGCTTTCGATTTCCAAAGATCCCCCTACCCAAAAAATGACCCATTTCTCTTGAATGTAAAAAATTTTCGTTTTTTAGGATACTCTAACCCTATTACTTTGAAGAGATACTCCAACCTCGCTTTTACCTTAAAATGACATTGAATATTCATTTTTGAGGATACTCTAACCCCATTACTTAGAGGGGACACTCCAACCCCACTTTTACCACAAAATGACATCGAATTTCCATTTTTGGGGATACTCTAACCTTACTAATGCGAAGGGATACTCTAACCCCGCTTTTTCCTCAAATCTAATACTAAACTTCCATTTTTTAGGATACTCTAACCCTACTCTTTTGAGGCTATACTCTAACCCCATTTTTCATATTCCTCCTAAAATCCAAGCTTTTCTCCTTTTCGAGTCATCGAAACTATTTTCTCCTCAAATTTCTATGGAATCCGAGTAAGTGTCAATGTTATCGTCTTGGTTAGTCATCAATAATCAAAGACAACTGCGAGATACATCTTGATCATCCCTTTTGTTTATGTATTTTGTGTGTTTCTTTTTGTGGATTTATTTATTGTTTTCTTTCCTATCTTACTAATGTGTTTCCTCTTGTAGGGACCTCAAGCGTTCATGCTTTAAAAATCATTTTTAAAATCATAAAATGATATCTTGTATCGGTATCTCTCAAGTGCCAGACATGAAATATTTGATTTTTTAAACCCATCCGAAGATCATTTTCTTTAAAAACCCTATGTTTCTCACATTTTCGAGGCGCATAGGTGATAAAATTTTCATTAAAACTTGAACTCGTATCTTTACCAAATTTCATGCATTAGAGGGAGTTATATTTAAATAATGATAAAAATGGAATCGAGGAAATCATGATTTAAGTAAGATATAGTTAGATGGTATCGATTTTCAGGCATTTTAGGGGTGCTAATCCTTCCCCATACATAACCAACTCCTGAACCCAAAACAATGAATCTCTGGTATTATTTTCAATTGGTATCCGATCATGCCTAACTTAAAATGATCGGTGGCGACTCCAAGTTTATGGCCACTTTGTGGTGGCCATCCAAGACTAGTCAGATGAGCGATTCCTCTGATGGTCTTTTACTCTTTCATGTTGAACGTCAAAATATTTTTATGTCGAGCACGCTTTGGCCCTTCAAATCATCCGAAGTTTGTGAAGGCCAGGCACGTGGAACGTCGATAGCTTGGTGACTCCACTGAGGAGAAACTTAGAGAGTTAGGCCTATGACTAGCTATGTCTTGCTTGGTACTTGGTTCTTCGGTTTCCATAATTATTTAGATATAATTCCTTTTTTTTTCGTGCTTTTTAATTTTTTATTTTTTATGCCTTTATTTTGTGATTCTTTTTTTTAGGGATCACCTTCTTTTTAAATGAATGTTGATTTGAATAAGTATGGTAATATGGAGTAAAATAAAAAAATATTTGATAGTTTTCCTGACACACGCAGTGCACTTTCATTTTGCGTTAGATTCCCACCAAACACCATGGTGAGGCTAGGATCCTAATTATTAGGAGAAAGTGAGCCATCCGCCTTTATGAGTAACCTTTCACATAGGCATGGCAAGATCTTTTGGGATGTAAATTACCTATGTCTCTCATGAGTAACCCTTCGCATTTGCGTAGGGAAATACATCCACTGAGTCAAACCCATTTTGCCAAACCTACGATAGGCCCAGGATTGGGGTGCCTTGGCTGTCCTTAATGGACGAAAGAGTGATTCAGATACATATTTAGGCAAATACATAAACTCATACAGTGAGCCCTATGAGCCAAACTATGTCAAACCATATTGGAATGCTGATAGAATAACCTGGAGAATAGGGTCACTCAGGGAAACACTTCTTACCTTTACTCTTGTACACCATATTATACAAGCGACGATAAGTGAACATCATCCTTCATATTTGTCAGGTTATTTTTATGATCATTTCTTTAGGGTATGCTATAATGTTCTATGGCTCACCTTTCCTTAACAAATGGGTGATGACGAGCGAATGTTCACACTTACGATGCCAAAAATTCATAATCTGACCAAAATAAGTCACCATGCTGATGAATTAACGTAGATATTAACGAATGAACGTCACCACTTGTTTGGTCAGGCTTATCCTTACTGGGTATTGTATCACTATGTGTAAAGGCAATCTTAGTGTAGATACACAGTGATGCTATCTGATTGTTATGCTTACCCTTATGCATCATACCGTCTATCCTTGGGGCAAACTTCTACGTGGCATTTTTATTTTGCTGCTTTCATTTCTTTGTGTGCTTATTTCTTTGTACAAATGCTAACTTATCATCTCTTTTTGTTTTCTTTTGCATGCATGCATCATTTTATTATTATTGCCAAGGGACAATTGGACAATGGTGCAGTGTTTACTAAGGGGTGTTTGTCATGGAGCAACAATCCACCTCAGAGTTGAAATCTTTCAAGGAAGTTCAAGCCTAGTCTGAACGATAGCAGCGTGAAGATGGGGACGCCTAAAACTGGGTATATCTTGATAGCGCATGAAAGGATCAAAATAAGGTATCATCAGAATGACTGGCAAGATCTGAAATATATATGGACCAGCTTGGATAGTACCAAGAAGGAATCATTCACAAAGAGATACGGGGACATTGCCCTTGTACTCCAGGTCCATTTGGATGTTAATTTGCTACAGGCTGCTTCCCAATTTTGGAACCCTGCATATTAATGCTTTACCTTCAACCATGAGGATTTGACCCCCACAATAGAGGAATATACCTCACTGCTCAACATTGAAAGGGCCAAGACTGATAGAATATATTGCAAGGCACTAAACCCTCTAACTTTTAAGAAAAGATTGGCCTAGATTCTTAATGCACCTGAGATATGGTTAAGGGTCACATCAAGAAGAAGGGAAATGGTGAGTGCATTTCATGGGCTAGTTTGAAAGAGGCAATGGCAAATACCACTGACATTCAAAAAATGCAAGACATATTCGCTTTGGCGATATATGGCCTAGTCATTTTCCCAAAGACACTAGGTTATGTTGAAGCAGTGGTGGCGGATCTCGTTTCTCGATTGTGTTGCAACATTAACCCAGCACCTGCTATCATCGCTAAAACCATTCGAGCCCTTAATTTTTGCATGAAAATAGGGATAGGACATTTCATTGGATGTGCACCTATGCTTCATCTGTGGCTTGTTAGCCACCTTTGCCTGAAAGAAAAGAGCAAGCCATATAATTTTTTCCCTAACTTTAGTCCTATCTCTAAAGTCCTCAAGAAGGAATGGCTTCATAAAAAGTTTGAGGAACAATAGATCCAAAAACTTCAATTCTCAATGGGGATAAAGTGACATGGGAGGCTGCTTAGTTCTCATTATAAACCATTATGTATAGATGTGAGGAGTACAATTATGTCCCATTCATTGGGTTATAGGGAAGTACTAGCTATGCATTTATTCAGGTCCTTCGATAATTTTTGTGTCGGTAATTTATCCTTTTTGTTCAAGACTTAGAGGCATGCGATCTTGAATATGGTGGGCCAGATTATAAGTCAAAAATTTAGTTAGCCTTTCATGCTTGGAGATAAACTCATTGCATGGAAAGACACTAGAGAGAAAGCAGTGTGACCCTAAGGTATAATGAATGAAAAATACGCTGCACTAATGATGCCTTGCCTTCATCCACTGTTGCATCTATAGATGAAAAATTCTCTTCTAAAATTGAATTGCTTAGATGAGAATTCAAACAAGAAAAGACAACCCTTATTAAGGAAATTGCCCACCTAAAGAAGGAAAAAAGTCAATTGGAGATGGACCTCTATCTACGTCAAGGTAAGGTCAAATAAGCTGATACAGAAAAGCGTCTGAAAGAAGATCTTGAGAGTCTAGGGAAAGTCTATGTGGTCATTAGTAAAGTAAACAAATCACAACGCCAAGGTAGGTCTTCAATCAAGTGGAGAATAGAAATTGCCACCCTAAAAAAAGAACTACATTAGTGGAAAGAAGTGGCTAACGATAGTAAAGAGAAGCTTTTCAGAGCTTAAACCCTCGCATCAACTTATCAAAAGAGAAATGTATGGTTAAAAGCTCAAGTTTGAGATTTCAGAGTGAATTAAGTTGAGAATGAGACATTAACAGTCAAAGTTCAAGGCTTAGAGCAATCCTTACAAGCTCACCAAAACCAGGCAAATGAATTAGTACGAGCTTCAAAACGGCGGGATCAAGAATGACAACAAATAGTTGATCAGGCACACCAAATTTATCAAACTCATCATCACCATCTCATTGAACAAATTCAGGCAGCTCATTTAGAGGTTGAATATATGATGGGCGCGGCTCGATCTCTAGCATGTAGCATCTTACCCATTGGAGCTCATGAACAAGAATTGCTATATTTCTTAGAACATGTGATTAAATAATGTAATCATGTTAGACATTTTCAAATGTAATCATATGTATTTAAAACTTTGGTTGCTGGAATGAAAGATGCTATTGGTGGAGCTCTTTCCTAATCCAATTGTCCCTCTTGCTTTTACATCAATAACAATTATTCTTTTTTTGCTTTGCATCAATAATGTATTTCTTTTTCTGCTTCATGAATTCATATCCATCTTTATGTCATGTCATGTCATGACACATTCTAAAGGTCTAATCCATCAATAATCTAAAGTGAAGGTGTCCCAAAACATGGAATCTTTAGCTCGCCATCGCTACAACACTCGTACCTATCGTACAGTAGTGGAGAACAATCGTCAATCCCGCATTGAGTGACTAGAACTCATGTATAAAGAATCTAAAAAACAATCAGCCTGCAAGAATGAAGAACTTCGACCTCAAACGGCAGAATTGATAAAATTGTTGTCCAAACCATCGACGCTGGCAAAGGATCAGCTAAGCTCGAAAGTAATTTGAATGGTGGTATCAAGGCTACTAATGTGCATGAACAGCATCCCCCAACAGCGAGAATTCCGTTGGCTCAACCATTCATATATCTAGGCTCTTTGCCCACTATACCTATAGTACCAAATCTTGATGAACAAGCAGAACAAGAAAGGTAAAAAGGTTTTTAAAAAATGATGAAGACTTAAACAAAAACCAATCTCCAGAGAAACGTCTTCAAGCTATTAAGGAAAGTAATAAATTTGGAATTGTAGATGCGAAGGCTCTAGGACTGGTCTCTATTCTCGTCATTTCGTATAAATTCAAGGTGCCAAAGTTTGAAAAATGTAATGGGACCACAGATCTGATTACCCACCTTTGTATGTATTATCACAAGATGACTGGGCATGAGGAAAATGAAAAATCGCTAATCCATTGCTTCCAAGACAGTTTAACTGGGGTAGCTCTCTGATGATACATAGGGCTAGACCCTATAAGAATTCAAACATGGACAGATCTGGCTCATGCATTCCTTGACCAATATAAGAACGTATCTGACTTCACCCCATATTGCCTCTCCTTCATAAACATGGAAAAAAAAGCCTCTAAGAGTTTTAGGCAATACGCCCAAAGATGGAGAGAGGAGGCAGCTTAGGTTCAACCTCTATTAACTGAAAGAGAAATGACAGTTATGTTCTTCGGCATTTTGAAAGCTCCTTACTATAAGAAGTTGGTGGGAAACACCATGAAGAATTTTATTGATACGGCCATAGTAGGGGAGATGATTGATAATGCCATCAAAAATGGGAAAATATCTATCGGAGAATCATCTGGGTCAATTAAGAAACCAACAAGTAAAGGGAAGAAAAAATAAGTAAATGCTATCAGTCATAGCACTGCAAAGTTCCTTTAAAATCCAAGCTTAACTCAAGGGGTATATGCCCCAAGTATGTCGTATCCGGGTTTTAGCCCCTACCAAATGACACAAGCAGTTCACTTTATTGGGATTGCTCCAATAGTCACCCTCACACCAAATCCTATTCAAAACACTCATCCAAGCATGCAACCTTGTAGTACGAACAATGCCAGAGCCCCAAGTAATCTTCAAGTACCCCGAGAAAGGGAACATTTTGACCTTTCACCATACTTATATAAAGAGATCTACAATTGCTTATTAGCTGACCGATTGGTTGCCCTAGTATTCTTGGACCTGAAATCTCCACCATACCCTAATTGGTCTGATGTGAATGTTTATTTTGAACACCATGTTGGAGCACAGGGACACTCAATTGAGAACTATACCTCATTCAAGAGAAAGGTGCAAGGCCTTCTGAAAAGAGGCATAATCAAAATAGAGCAAGAGCCTAAACCAAATGTTAGGGCCAACCCATTCTTTGATCACGTTGAACCAAGGGTAAATGCTGTGATTGATGGGAAAGCCTGTTAGATTAAAATAGATGTTAGAGAGGTCAAGATGCTAGTGAGTAGAATGTGGCAAGCATTTAAGGAGGTTGGGATAGTAATCCCAAGAAAGGAATTCACAGAGTCCTCTTACCGTTACTGTGCTTAAGAGCATGATTTACAGCAATATTCGTTGTTCCTAAAAATGGTCCAAGGAATGATGGACCGATCCAAGATAGAATTCTACGAGGAATGTCATGAACTGACTTATCCATTTGTTAACATCATCAAAAAAGAAAAAGTAAATGGTGATGGTGTCCTGATTTGCCTTTCCCTTTTGAATATAGAGAGGCAGTTAAATAAAAACTTTAGGCATTACTCTTCTAGGTGGATGGAAAAGGCTACCCAAATTCAACCACTATTAACAGAGAAAAAAATGATCATCAAGTTTATTGGCACACTACAGTCACTGTACTATGAAGAAGTGGTGAAAAGAACCCCTAAAAGCTTTATAGACATAGTTATGCTTTGTGAGATGATGGATGAGGCTTTGCAAAGAGAATCAAACAGGGCTAAGAGGAAAGAAAAAGTTAAAACAATGCAACAGCTGAGGTTCGACAAAATAGCCAGTTTATCTTAAACTCGTACCGATGTGGACTTAGAAATGTTCATTGCTGAGCAAGACTGTGGGATCATAAAAAATATGGAAAAGCTCAGAATGCCAGTGAACACAGTTGGCAGATTCTAGTAAAGGCCAAGTTAGTTAATAGGCTTGAGAAGAAAGAGGAAAGAGTTGGCAACTTTTACGATTTCCATACAGTATATGGTCATACCCTTCAAATGTGTAAAAAAATTCGTGCCATGGTCCAAAGAATGATGAAGGAATTTTATAATGAGAAACAAACTTTGACTAATCAGCTGTAGATGCATTTCCATCCGTTATGCCATAGAAGAAGATGGGGATAATCCCTCTTATGGCATCGAAAGACCACTGATCTTGTATGATAATCGACCATATCCTTAAGTCGCTCTTGCCCCATCTACACCAAGGATGATCATTCAACTACCATCTCCATTCCCTTACAAAGATAATAAGGCTATTCCCTGGAACTATGAGAGTAAAACCTTAATTATCGGGGAATCTAGTCAACTAGCCTTAAATATTGATTTTTTGAGGGTAAGCCACTTGACTCAAAGTGGTAGGTGTTATGCGCCACCAGCCTTAAGAGATGAAGCTCAACAAGAAGATGCTAGCAGAATCTTTAAACACTTAAGTTTATAACTAAAGGGTCAGATTCAAAAGTTACCAAAGAACCAATAAGTGAGAAAGACGTAATGGAGTTTTTTAAGTTCATCAAACATAGTGAATACATACCATGGATCAGCTAAATAAGCAACCTACCAAAATATCTGTGCTATAACTTTTGTTGAACTCCAAAACACATAGAAATGCACTCCTAAAAGTTTTGAATGAGGCCTGTCTTTCTCGATATTTTTATAGGCTAGCCAGATCATCTAGTGAACAATATTATGGCTGACAATTACATATCCTTTAGCGGTGATAAGATTCCATAAGGAAGAAGAGGAAATCATAGAGCCCTTCACATCACCACATACTGCAAAGGGAGCATATTGTCGAAGGTGCTCATCGATAACGGGTCATTTTTGAATGTAATGCCCATGTCATGCCTGAATAAGCTCTTTATTGACATGTCTTACATTCAAAATAGTCACACAGTCATGCGGGCATTTGATGGAACCTACAGAAGTGTTGTAGGGAACATCACTATCCCACTCCAAATAGGCCCATGTACTTATGAGATTAACTTTCATGTGATAGACATTGCTCCATCATATAATTACCTTTTGGGACAGCCATAGATCCATTCTGCGAAAGCAGTTCCATCATCCTTGCACCAAAAATTAAAGTTTGTAATTAGAAACAAAGTTGTCATAATTGGTGGAGAAAAAGATATCATTACTGCTACTTCGATCAATACCCTATATGTTGAACCCAATGAGGGCATTCTAGAACCATCTTTTTAATCATTTGAGCTCATCAATGCCACCTATGTTGAGGAAGGATCACCTATGATTAAGCATCTTCTGTCAAAAAGCACACAAATGGGCTTAAAACTAATAGTTGATAAAGGTGCTTGAGTCAAAAAAGGGCTTGGAAGATGCCTCCAAGAAGTTGCTAAAGCTGTAAAGGTGACCCATCAGAATGACAAGAGAGAAGTAGGGTTCAAACCCAATGCATAGTAGAAAAAAAAACTAGCCTAGAAGAATTAGGAGAAAAGAATAGCACGTCTATTAGGATAAGACATGGGCATGATCCTATGGCATTTTTGCCATTGCATAGGAACTTTCACTCAGGCAGACTTGTTAACACTAGCTCGACAAACATCATGCTTGTGTTAAGGAAAACTTTGGGGATTTTTCTATCAATGCAATTGAAGAGCCATAAGTAATGGGTGGAGAGACTGACTTATGCCTTACAGAGTTTATTCCAAGTGTTTAGACTGAGATAGAAATCCTTGTATCGTTCAAAACTCTTTCAAAGTAATGCCATGAACTAAACCTACATGCTTTTGCCCAAGAGCATCATGGGATCCTTTGTATGGGCACCTTTTATTAAGTATTATCAATGAAAATGATGGAGCATTATGCATTTCATTCATTGTGTCCATTTTCACCTCCTTCCGCATATCGTTTTGCCTATATTGTTCTTTTTCATATTTTTAGGTATTCGGATGAAGATGACATGAATATCTGCATTGAGACTCAGGAAATTGACTTTGGGCAAGTAATCTGTGCTAGTGGGTTTGAGTATGAAGAAGATTATGAGGAGGACCCTGTACCCCCAGATCTGCTCAGGCTAATTGAACGAGAAGAAAAACTGATTTTACCTTATGAAGAACCCACTAAAACCATAAACCTTGGGATAAAAAAAGACTGAAAAAAAGTCAAAAATAGAACTTATATAAAACTATCAACCTGAAACCAACTGATAAGCCTTCTTTAAGAGTTTCAAGATGTGTTTGCCTAGTCTTACTAGGATTTGCCTGGGTTGGATATCGACATCATGGTCCATAAACTTTCCCCTCAAACCCAAGTGTAAACCTGTACAGCAAAAGCTTAGAAGGATGAAACCCAAGATGCTGTTAAAGATAAAAAAAGAAGTCAAGAAACAATTTGAAGCAAGATTTCTTGAAGTCACCAAATACCCTGAGTGGGTGGCCAATATAGTCCCAGTCCCTAAGAAGGATGGTAAGGTGCGAATGTGCATGGATGATAAGGACTTGAACGGAGCTAGTCCAAAAGACAACTTTTCTTTGCCTTATATTGATACCCTAGTGGACAACACCACCAAAAATGCACTTTTTCCTTTCATGGATGGATTTTTAAGATACAACCAAATTAAAATGGTGACCGAAGACATGGAAAATACCACCTTCATGATCGTGTGGGGAACATTTTGCTACAAAGTGATGCCTTTCAGGCTAAAAAATGCTGGGTCAACTTATTAAAGGGCACGGGTGACATTGTTTCATAACCTTATGCACAAAGAGATCGAAGTTTATGTGGACGACATGATCGCCAAGTCAACTAAAGAGAATGAACATGTAGTTAACTTGCAAAAGCTCTTCAAATGCCTTCGCAAATATTAGCTCAAGTCAAACCCTGCCCAATGCACATTTAGTGTCACATCCAACAAGTTATTGGGCTTCATGATGAGTGAAAAAGGAATAAAAGTGGACCCCGACAAGGTTAGGGCAATTTAAAGCCTTCCATCGCCTTAAACCTTAAAAGAGGTAAGAAGTTTTTTGGGAAGATTGAACTATATAGCCTGATTTATATCTTAATTGATCAACAAATATGACTTAATCTTTCAGCTACTTTGTAAACAAAATTTCAAAGAATGGAATGGAGAATGTCAAGAAGCCTTTGATAAAGTTCCTAATCCTAGGCAGACCTCTAATTTTATATCTATCAACTTTTGATAGTTCGATGGGTTGTGTATTAGGCCAGCATGATGATTAGGGAAAAAAAAAAAACAAGCTATCTACTATTTAAAGAAGAAGTTTACAAAATGTGAAAATAACTACTCGATAGTAGAAAAGCTATGTTGTGCTCTAGTCTGGATAGCTAAGAGGCTAAGACAATATATGTTATAGTACAACATATGGTTGATAGCTAAACCGAATCTCGTCAAATACTTATGCGAAGCCCCTGTATTGTCAAGGAGATTGGCTAGGTGGCAAGTCCTACTTTTTGAATGCGATATTCTATATGTAAATCAAAAGCCCATTAAAGGTAGCACAATCGTAGATTTCTTAGCTAGTTAAGCAACGGATGATTATCAACCTTTGGACTTCTAATTCCCTAATGAAGACATAATGTGCATTCCGAGGTGGGAGATGCAACCGATAGTGATTCACTTTGGAAAATGTTTTTCGATGATGCTTCAAACGCATTAGGGCAATTTTAATCTCACCTGAGGGAAGCCATTATCCTTTCACTATGAGATTGAGCTTCGACTGCACTAACAATATAGTTGAACATGAGGCTTGAATATGGGACTCCAAACTGCCATCAAAATTGGCATCCGAATCTTACCAGTGTTTAGAGACTTAGCCCTTGTCATTTACTAATTGAAATGGGAATGGCAGAAATGTGACGCTAAGCTAACTCATTATAAAAGTTAAATCTTAAAACTGAGAAAAGAATTTGATGATGTTAGCTTCCGATATTTGCCTCAAAAAGAGAATCAAATTGTTGATGCCTTAGCCACTTTATCATCCATGTTTAAGGTCAATCTGGAGTCAAACATCGTCCTTATTCAGATGAGCATTCATTCAACACTAGCATATTGCTAGAATATCAAGGAAAAAAGGATGGTTTGCCCTGGTATCATGATATCCTCCAATATATAAAAAATCAGCAATACCTAGATCATGCCACCGAAAATGACAAAAGAACCATATGAAGAATGGTTGCAAACTTCATTTTGGATGGCAGAGTGCTATACAAGAAGAGTTAGGACCAAGTATTACTCCACTGCATGGATGCCTCAAAGAAGAATCCTCAAGGAGGTCCATGAAGGGGTCTGTGGCATGCATACTAATGGACACCAAATGGTGAAACAAGTCATGCGATTGGGCTACTACTAGTTGACTCTAGAAAGGGATTGCATCAACTGTGCTCGTAAATGCCACAAATGCCAAATCTATGCATATAAGATTCATGTCCCTCCAGTGCCATTGCACATTATGACAGCCCCATGGTCAGTTTCTATGTGGGGCATGGACATGATTGGACCAATCACCCCTAAGGCCTCCAATGGGCATCATTTCATCCTAGTTGCTATTGACTATTCACCAAGTAGGTGAAAGTAGCTTCTTATGCTAACGTCACTAGAGCTATCGTGTGCAAATTTGTGAAGCAGGACATCATCTATCTATATGGCCTTCCACAGTAAATCATTACGAAAATTATCGTAATCTGAAAATAAAATGATGCAAGCAATCTGCTCGTAGTTCAAATTCAGCATTGAAATTTCATCCCATATCATTCAAAAATTAATAAGGCAGTGGAAGTAGCCAACAAGAATATTAAGAAGACAATCAAAATGATGGCTGAGACGTACAAGGATTGGCATTAAAAGTTGCCTTTCGTATTACATGCTTACCGCACAGTAGTATAAACTTTTACGGGTGCTACACTATTTTCCCTAGTCTATGGCATGGAAGCTGTTCTACCCATCAAGGTAGAAATCCTGTCACTCAGAGTCCTAGTGGAAGCACAACTTGAAGAGGCCAAATGGGTTAAAGATCGATTTGAGCAACTTAAATTTATCGAAGAGAAAAGAATCAACGCCATCTGTTGCGGGTAGATGTATCAAAAGCGCATGATGAGAGCCTATGACAAAAAGGTCCATCCTTGTCAGTTTCAAGAAGGTGACTTGGTGCTTAAGCAAATTCTCCTAATCCATAAAGATGTTCATGGAAAATGGACCCCAAATTGGGAAGTACCATACGTGGTGAGGTGTGTATTCTCTGGAAGAGCTTTAATCTTAACCAAAATGGATGCCCATGACCTGCCTAATCCTGTGAACTCCGATTTCGTAAAAAAATACTATGCCTAAAAGGGCTTTATGATGACAACCTGAAAAGGCATTCTATTAGTCCTTCGCCCACCATTCCCCAAAAAAAAAACATAAAGAAAAATAACAAAAATCAATGGAAAAAAAGAGAAAAAAACCAACTTAAGTCAAAAACCTGAGAGGACGGCTTATGTAACTAAACCCATTCAAACCAAGTTAGGCCCAAACCATCATCAGCCTAGAACCAATCTTCCTCATATTCATAACTCTGACTAAGACACCAAATCATAACTTCACCCATCTGTTCAATGCTGACCAAACTTCATCCACATTTGCACTTGGAAAATGAAAACTAACCAACTTTGAGGCCTCCATCCCACCATGGGGCAATCTACGGAATCTTCTTATGATTTGGCCAATACCACAAGGATCATTTGCTTAACAAAAACTTTCTAAAAGTAGTTAGTGGAAAATTCATGTCATCAGTATCGAAGCCAATCATCTGAGAAGACTTCTTTTGACTCTTTTGTATTTCAAAATTTTTCAATCGAATAAGAATACAATTGTTTGATTTCTTGCAAAACCTTTTCATAACCCTACATTCCATGTTGCATCATGTTTATCATTTAATTGATAATGCTTGATAAATGAACAAAACTAATAACATGATTTCATAGCATTGCTTGGAAAGATTGAACTTTGCAAGAAATTTTATTGGGTCTAAAGACCAAAAAAATAAATTTTAGGGCCATGGTTAGTCCTACTTTCTTTGATCTAGTATCTTAAAAAGGGTTCAAACTCTACCTCTAGAAAAGCCTATCATGAAAAAGAAAGGCTAAAATCTTGCTTCGATCGGCACCTAAACAACCAGGGTTTAACACATTTGAATAGTCAAAGAGGCTTTTTAGAGTTAAAATTAGCAAAAAAGCACCACTCATACTTGCTAAGGGACTCTTTACAGCTAGAGCTTTCTAACATGAATCATTCGATTTCATAATCCTCTTATTACCATCATAGGTCATCGAAACAAAAGCCACCTTATTAGATATGAGAAAGATCCAAAATTGATAGATTATGCCTTTGGAAACACCATTTTCACATCATGTAAACACATATACACATTCTCATGCATTCTACAAGATTTAACATCTTTTAGGCACCAATCCCCGTACAAAAGGCAAATCAGTAAAGAGTGCAAGGTGCAACTTTCTGTTTCCAAAAACCTCAAAACATCTTAGGTAAGTATCTTCGACATCACAAGCTCATTAAAAATCATCCAAGAAAAGGTATCTAATCTCAACACCTTTTCTTTCTTCATCCTCAAAGAGCAGAACCTTTTCTTTCTTTATCCTCAAAGAGCAAGACATCTTCTTTTTTTTTGTCCTTAAAAAGCAAGACATTTTTTTCTTATCCTTAAAGAGTAAGACATTTTCTTTTTTGTCCTCAAAGAGTAAGACTTTCTTTTTCTTGTCCTCAAATAGCATAAATTTTCTTTCTTCATCTTCAAAGAGCAATATGTTTCCTTTTTTTGTCCTTCAAGAGAAGGACATTTTCTTTTTTGTCCTCAAAGTGTAGGAGATTTACTTTTTTTCCTTAAAGAGTAGGATGATTTCTTTTGTGTCCTTAAAGAGCAAGATGTTTCCTTTTCTTGTCCTCAAAGAGTAGGATCTTTTCTTTTCTTTGTCCTTAAAGAGTAGGACATTTCCTTTTTCTTTTCTTGTCCTCAAAGAGCATGATGTTTTCTTTCTTCATCTTCAAAGAGTAGGACGTTTTCTTTTCTTTTCCTCAAAGATTAGGACATTTTCTTTTTTCATCCTTAAAGAGTAGGACATTTCCTTTTCTTATCCTCAAAGAGCAAGACATTTTCTTTTTTATACTCAAAGACCAGGATGTTTCATTTTCTTGTCCTCAAAGAGTAGGACCTTTTCCTTTCTTTGTCCTCAAAGAGTAGGACGTTTCCTTTTCCTTTCTTTGTCCTCAAAGAGCAGGTTGTTTCTTTTCTTTGTCCTCAAAAAACAAGACGTTTTCTTTTCTTGTCCTTAAAGAGCAGGACCTTTTCTTTTTTTATCCTCAAATAGTAGGATGTTTCATTTCTTTGCCCTCAAAGAATAGTATGTTTCATTTCTTTGCCCTCAAAGAATAGTATGTTTCCTTTCTTTGTCCTCAAAGAGTAGGACTTTTTCTTTCATTTTAGACTTTAAAGATCAAGACACTTTTTCTTTTAAGCCTACACGAGTTGGTGGCACCCTTTTCATTTTAGTCTTCAAAGAGCAGGACACATTTTCTTTTTGTTCAAAGCCCACACAAGTTGGTGGCAACCACATACCTCAGCCCTCAAAAAGTAGGACACTTCCCTATCTCAAAGCTCACACAAGCTGGTGGCAATTACCTACCTCAGTCCTCAAAGAGTAGGACGTTTATCAAAGCCCACACAAGCTGATGGCACCACACTACCTACCTCCATCCTAAAAAAGTAGGGTATTTTCTTAGCTTTAAGCCCACACAAGCAAGTGACACCCCTTTCATTTTAGTCTTTAAATAGTAAAATGCCTTTTTTATTACTTTTAAACCTACAAGCTAGTGCCACTTTTTTTCTTTTGGTCTTCAAAGTGTAGGACACAATTTCTTTCCCACTCGAAAAATAGCCTAATACCCTGTCTGAACAAAATGGTGTCTATTTGTCTTTGCCCTATTCTTAATACTTAACAACAGTCAAAGAAGGGCAGCTGTAGACACCTTATTTTGTCTGAACTAGTTTTTGGTACGTAGGAATTAGGTAAAAGATGAGAAAATAATAAAAAAATAGAGATAAAACTAGGGGTTGCCTGGTGACAAAGTTTCCTTATGGAAGGACTAAATGCCTATGGATCACTTTACAGAAAAATTCAAAAATGAGGCATCAAAGGTTATTTTCAGGGTGTCAAAGGAGTTATTTAGGTGAGTACACCAGCCAATTTTCATCTCTTTATAAGACAACTTAAGGAACCTAGGGTATGTGCAGGTCATATGGGTGCTTATACATGTCATGAGGCTTTCACATTACCAAAATTTTGAAATTCCATGTGTAGTATCGATACATGAGGGTTTGGTATCGATACTTAAGGTGTGGTATTGATACCTAGCATGATTGTATCGATACAAGTCTTGGTAGTAGCTAAAGTTATGATTTTTGGCAAAATGTATCGATACACAAGCATGAGTATCGATACAAGTCCATGGAGTATCGATACAAGGCTCAATGTCTCGAGACTAGAAATAATTTATGCTCTTAGTATCAATACAAGTATCCCTGTATCGATACTCATGCATAAAATTTGCCTTAAGTATCGATACAAAGTGATATGTATCGATACATGCAAGCTATTTTGGCTATTTCAAGCTAATTTTTAGCTTTTGTATTACCTAATTAAAATCAAGTTTAAACACATGTTTTGTTTCAAGAATCATCAAAAATCATAATAGGTTTCATCTTTGGGCTTGTAATTAGATTTAAACAAGTTTCAAAGCTTAATTTGTAAAAGAAAAAGGTCACTTTCATGAAGATAATATCCTATTGAGGAATAGGTCAGACTTTATAGATTTCAGGCGGCCATAGTCTTTCAGCACGCCACCCTGCATGGTAAAACCAATAGCAATGGAGGACTGACTGAGCATGTTACCTGGATGTCTCCTTGTGTAGAGAAGAAAACCCAACAATGCCCTTGGTTTGCCTCCTAAAGTCATTGACTGAGCATGAAAATAAAGAGGGACATGGCTAGCTCAACAAGAGGACTTCTTCTAAACAAAAAGGAAGCCTCCCACCAAAAACCCCAGAGCCATTCCTAAAAATTCTCTAGCCATTCTTAGCCCCAAAAACATTATTTCATTAGCCTCCATACTTCATTCCCATATCTACCCTAAACCACCATTGGAAAACCTTTAAGAACCTAACTTTCCACACATTTTGATCCTTAAAAACCCTCACCATCAACCATACCACTAGAAAGCTACATCTTTTCATCCTTTTCTTGCTAAATAATAGCAAGGAGAAGGAAGAAATTGAGCTTACAGCCATTGCTTTGAGAAAAAAAAAGTTCAAGTTTTTAGTATATCCCCCCTACCGTGATCTTTATATTTTTTTGTTTTGTCATTAACATCATCTTAGTAAACCCTTTTTATGCTTTTATGGCCATCCTAGGACTCCCATGCATTTTTATTGCTTTAATTGTGGTAGTTTAGGATCTTGATATTTTTCTTGGTGCCTACATGTTGTTTGGTCAACTAAGCATGTTTCTTTGCATTTTTATCAACATAACAGCCTTTTTCCATGTGACCTTGCCATGTTCCTTCCATATTCATATATGCATCTCATGCTTAAAGCATGCATCTTAACATGTCATAAGTATGTCCATACATTTCCTAACAGCTTAATAGGTTCCATGAATTAAAAATGCCTTTTTTAGCATGTTCATCCTAAGAATGTTCATGCATCTATATATCATCTCCATGCATTTTTTTATCTTTTCCATGAAAAATGTCATTTTTGCTTGTGCATAGATGGTCTCCATGTTCTATATTATGTTTGTGGCACTTTGCTTGTGTTGAGATGCTTGTTTGAATGCTAGAAAACCCGATTTCAAAAAAAATATCCCCAAGTTAGGCATATGCTATCTCTCATACATGGAGAATAACATGGGCTTAAGATTTTTATGAAGTTGGTTTTCCAACCATGGGGGTAAAGTAAGTATTCAATTCTAGATTCATGGAAGAATGAGTATAAGAACACTGGTTTTCAAAAAATAAATAAAGTCTTTTAGTTGAAAAATATGAATCCTTAGTCCTTAGCCAAACACCCTTATGGTGGCATGGTCAATGTGTTGTTCCATTGTTCCAAACTACTCTGGGACTATGGAATGAACTTGTGAAGCCCATGTCAACCCTTCATCTCGATTACAGATGTTCGAACATTCATGGCCTGAGCTCAACCCAATGAAAAACTAAAAATACCAAGCACCTCCTTTATTTTGTTTTGGTAGCATAGTGGTCTAGTTTTGAAAAATTATTTAAAAATAAAAAATGATTTATCCAGAATATATTGGTATTTTTCCCCTGAAGGGTTTCAAATTACCTTTCCAACATTATCTTATTTACCTTTAATCATCTTGGATGAAATAGTTATGATTTTTCAAATCTTTACTATCTGAAACCCTTGGATCTAGCAAGCAATTTACTATTCAGGCTGTACTGGCCTAGCAAACAACATTTTTGAATCCCTTGAATGTTTCTCCTATAGAGTTCATGAAATTCCCTTTT
The DNA here is from genome assembly GCA_038382065.1 of Adansonia grandidieri. NCBI lineage: Eukaryota > Viridiplantae > Streptophyta > Magnoliopsida > Malvales > Malvaceae > Adansonia > Adansonia grandidieri. Next base: position 21,906 of record JBBYHK010075584.1, on the reverse strand, counting down.
TAGAAAGGTATTATTTGCATTTTAACAATTCTAGATGAATCCGAAATGATTTTTCAAAATCTATCATACCTTTATCCTGTACATGCTACCAATGTTGAGTCGAGTTGAAACAAAAATTAATTCTACCTAGAAAGTGATTTCCTAGGATTTTTGGAATATTTTTACATTAATCCTCATCGAGTTATCTTTCCAATGGTACCTTGTTTACCTCTGGGACCCTCGGATAAGCTCAGAATAAATTTAAAAAGAGAAACGATGCAATACTATCCTTTATTTCTAACCTAATTTTCGAAATGCTTTTATTGAGGCGTTCGAATGTCTCATGATCCACGCAGCTTATTCCCATGACCTAAGCCCTTTAGACTCGGACCAAGGCTAAATAAAAGAGAAACATTTTAGCTAAACTTTGGCTTTTGATTTCCAAAGATCCCCATATCCAAAAAATGACCTATTCCTCTTGAAAATAAAAAATTTTCATTTTCGAGGATATTCCAACCTATTACTCTGAGGGGATACTTTAGCCTCGCTTTTACCTCAAAATGAAATTGAATTTTCATTTTTGTGGATACTCCAACCCCATTACTCTAAGGGGATACTTTAACCCCACTTTTATCTCAAAATGACATTAAATTTATATTTTTGGGGATACTCCAACCCCACTACTCTGAGGGAATACTCTAATCCTGCTTTTACCTCAAATCTAATACCAAACTTCCATTTTCGAGGATACTCTAACCCCACTCTTCTAAGGGGTACTCCAACCCTACTCTTCATATTCCTCTTAAAATCCAAGCTTTTCTCTTTCTTGAGTCATTGAAACCTTTTTCTCCTCAAATTTCCACTGAATCTAACTAAGTCTCAACATTGTCGTCTCAGTTATTCATCAATAATCGAAGACAACTATGAGATACATCTCGATTATCACTCTTGTTTATGTATTTTGTGTGTTTATTTTTATGGATTTATTTATTGCTTTCTTTCCTATCTTACTAATATGTTTCCTCTTGTAGGGACCTCGAGCATTCATGCTTTAAAAATCATTTTCAAAATCATAAAATGATATCTCGTGTCAGTATCTCTCAAGTGCTAGACACGAAATATTTGATTTTTTTAACCCATCTAGAGATTATTTTCACTAAAAACCCCTATGTTTCTCACCTCTTCGAGGCGTATAGGTGATAAAATTTTCATTAAAACCCAAACTCGTATCTTCACAAAATTTCATGCATTAGAGGGAGTTATATTTAAATAATGATAAAAATGGAATCGAAAAAATTGGGATTTAAATAAGATATAGTTAGATGGTATCAGTTTTCGAGCATTATGGAGGTGCTAATCCTTCCCCGCACATAACCAACTCTCGAACCCAAACCAATGAATCTCTGGTATTATTTTCAATAGGCATTCGATCATGCCAAACTTAAAATGATAGATGGTGACTCCAAGTTTATGGCCACTTCATGGTGGCCATCCAAGACTAGTTGGATGAGCGATTCATCTAATGATCTTTTACTCTTTCATGTCGAACATCAAAATATTTTTTAAATTAAGTGCGCTTTGGCCTTTTAGATCATCCAAAGTTTGTAAAGGCCAGGCACATGGAACGTTGACACATGGGAATCTTTGAAGGGTCATGGTATCATAGAGAAGTTACTAAAATGATAACAATGTTGAAAAATCAGAGAATATGCAAAGTCAAAGAAAATATACTAAAAGTTTCAATCTTTAACCTTTAGCTAAGTAATAACTTTAAACTCACCTTTTTAGGGTTAAACAGCAATAGAATGATGAAAAGAAAGGCTTTTTAGTTAAATATGAATATAGAAGAGTTTTGAGAGAGAATATGAGTGAAATGGAGGTTTTGAAAGGATTTTTGGTGATGGCTCTGAGGGGTTCCAAGAATGAAGAAGAGTTTCTTGGTTTTTAGTGGCTGGGAAATATTGAGGGAATGTCTAAAAGTAAGTATTTTTCTTGTTGAGAACTTTTTTAGGGTTCCCCTATCAGTTGAGTATAAGGTTAGCTTATATAGCTATCTAACTATGAAGAAAAAATATGCAAAAATAAGGGCATTTTGGGACTTTTGTGCATATACCTCATACAGAGATCAAGTATTGTGCTCAACTGCCATGCAAACCCATTAGTTTACTCAGCAAAACAATGGATCAAGGCTACTTTATGCAGCTGAGCGTTGAGAAAATTCAGCCTTACCCTTTGACAAATAGCATAATGTCATGAAATATCACTTGTCGTTGGCTATTTTGGCCTCAAATTTTTTTTAAATCAAGTCACAAGACCAAAGACAAAGCCTGGCATGAATTTTGATGATTTTTGGTGAAAGAAACATGTTTGAATTAGATTTTGCATCAATAGTGTAATGGCCAAAAAATAGCTTGAACTAGGTAAAATTACCATTATGTATCGATACAAAACATTGTTTATCGATGCATAAGGCAATTTTTACCCATGAATATCGATACAATGAAATATGTTTTGATACCAAGAGCAAAAGATGCTTCCAGTCTCAGCTTGTATTGATACTCCATGGATTTGTATCGATACTCAAGCTTGTGTATCAATATTCTATAAAAAATCTATAGCTACTACTAAGGTGTATATCGATACAATCGTGATGTGTATCGATACACCTTATTAGATCTCGAGACCAAACCCCCATATCTTGATACTACGCATAAAAATTTAAATTTTTGGTGATGCAAAAGCCTCATATTAATACTTATGTGCTGATATAACTTGCACGTACTTGTGGCTTCCTGAGTTACCTTACTTTAACTTGTGTGCTCATTGGAATGATTTCGATGACACCCCAAATATTGACCTTTGATGCCTTATTTTTACATTTTTTTTTAATACAACCCACCAGCATTTTAAACCTCTCAAAAAAATTTCACTTGGTGTTATGTCGCCTAATATTGCCTGGTGACATGGCACTCGGTAGTCATCCCTACTTTATTTTTTATTTTCTAATTCTATTGCCTTTCAATTCAATTTTGGGATACCAAAATTTGGCCTGAACAAAATGAGGTGTCTACAACTGCCCTTCTTTGGTCATTGCTAAGTATTAGGAATACGGCAAAGACAAATAGAGACCATTTTATTCGAGTAGGATGATGGTTCTATATGCCTATAGAAAAATAAAGAGCCATTTAGTATTATGTCAAGATAGGCTGAATATATCTAAAAAAAAAAGAAAATTTTGATGAGTCTTATACGGTTTAACCTTCCTACTAGGTTATTTTATCAGTTTAACACCCGAACAGGTGCCACTAGTTTGTATGGGCTTTGACTCAATAAATGTCTAGCTCTTTATGGACTAAGGTAGGTAATTTCCTAGGGTTGACCCTGTAAGGTGCCACCAGCTTGTGTGGGCTTTGATTCAATAAATGTCCAGCTCTTTATGGACTAAGATAGGTAAGCTTTTGGACTTAACCGTAAACAAATGCCACTAGCTTATATGGGATTTGAAGTAGGTAAGCTTCTGGACTTGACCCCAGATAGATGCCATTAGCTTATGTAGGATTTGAGGTAGGTAAGAGTCCTACTCTTTGAGGACTGAGGTAGGTAGTTTCTTGGGTTTGACTCTAGACAAGTGCCACCAACTTATATAGGCATTGACTCGATAAGTATCCAGCTCTTTATAGACTGAGGTAGGTAGTTTCCTGGGTTTAACTATAGACAGGTGCCACCAGCTTATATGGGCTTTGACTCGATAAGCATCCAGCTCCTTATGGATCGAGGTAGGTGAATTTCCAGGTTTGAACCTAGACAGGTTCCACTAGCTTGTGTGGGCTTTAAGGGTTAAAAGTTCTTACCTAGTGCCTTTCAAGGCTTTTTAATAATAAGAAGTTGTATGTAAGGTTTTTTATTCATCTATATGTAAGAACTGCTACCTGAAAGATGTCTATTGTGATTCAAAGGGTGTCTTTGGTGATCTGGGTGGACTGTTCTGAATTCTCATTACAGGTGGTAGGCTAGAAAAGAACTTTGGCCCTTTGTCTTTAGGCCAAGGTTTATTGAGAGGAGGTTTTAAGCATATTTTAAAGTTATAGGGTCCAAGTGCGAGATCGATTTTGGCCTCAAGAATTCATTCTTAATCTTTAAACATGAAACAAAATTTTTTGCAAAGTTTTATCTTTCCAAGTAATGCTAGGAAATCCTATTTTCAATTTTGTTCATATATCAAGCATTATCAATTAAATTGACAAACATGCTGCAACATAGAATGTGGGATTATGAAAAAACTTTGCCATAAATTAAGTAATTGTATTTCATTCAAAGAAATAGGGTACATGTTATGATAAAGTATGGGATCACAAAGGATTTTACGACATAAAATAGTTAAAAGCAATTTTCTTGGCTAGTTAGACCCTGATGCTGATGACATAAGTCATCCATTGAGTGTTATTGGAAAGCTTTCTCGAGCAATTAATTCTTTTAGAGTTGGTTAACTCACAAGAAGATTCTTCAGATTGCCCTATAGTGGGATACAGGCTTTAAGGCTATTTCTCAAGTGTAAGTAATGATCGAACTCGATGAAGTAGGCTTGGGGAGAATAAATGAATTGGATTATGATTTGGTGGTTCATCGGGATTGTAGGTTGAAGGTTAAAATAGTTTTGGTCTAGGCTAGTAATGCCTTAGGCTTGATTTGGTTCCGATAAGAGAGGGTATAGTCATTTAATCCATTCTTTCAAGTTTTTAACTTGAGCTGATCTATTTTCCTAAATGCCCTTTTAGGTTTTCATCCAATGTTTTTTTTCCCTAAAATCCTTTTAGGCATAATATTTCATAACAGAATCAGAGTTCACAGGATTGGGTAGGTTTCTGCCGTCTATTTCATTTAAAATTATAGCTTTTTCAAAAAATACGCGTTTCACCACTATGGCCCTTTTTAATTTAGGGTCCATTTTCATCAAGCATCTTTATGTATTAGGAGATTTGTTTGAGTACTAAGTCACTTTCTCGAAACTGATAAGGATGGTTCTTTTTGTTGTGGCTCTCATCATGTGCTTTTGATACATCTACCCATGAAATATGGCTTTCAATCCTTTTTCTTCGATGAGATTAAGCTACTCATATCAATTTTTGACCCATTCAGCCTCTTAAATTTATGATTCCATTAAGACTCTAAGTGAAGGGATTTTAACCTTAATAGGTAGGATAGCTTCCATGCCATAGACCGAGGAGAACAGGGTAGCACCTATGGAAGTTCATACTGCCGTGCGATAGGCATGTAAAGCAAAAGGTAACTTTTCATGCCAATCTTTATGCACCTCAGCCATCTTTTTTACTATTTTCTTCATATTCTTATTGGCTGATTCAATTGCCCCATTCATTTCTGGATGAAATAAGATAGAGTTTTAATATTGAATTTTGAACTGAGAGTAGACTACTTGCATCATTTTGTTTTTCAGGTTACATGCATTATCAGTAATGATCTACTCAGGAAGACCATATCTACAAATTATGTCCCATTTCACAAATTTGCATACAATAGATTTGGTGACATTGGCATAAGAAGTTGCCTCTACCCACTTGGTGAAATAGTCGATAGCAACCAAAATGAAACAGTGCCTATTAGAAGCCTTAGGGGTAATCAGTCCTATCATTTCCATGCTCCATATAACAAAAAGCCACAGTGTTGTCATAACATGTAAAGGTATCGATGGGACATGGATGTTGTCTACACAAATTTGGCATTTATGGCACTTTCAAACAAAGTCAATGCAATCCTTCTCAAGGGTCAACCAATAATTGCCTAATCCTATGACTTGTTTCGCCATTTGATGTCCATTAGCATGCGTGTAGTAAATGGATTTCTTCAAGAATTCTTTTGGCTTTGGAGGCATCTATGTATCGAAGTAGTACTTGATCCTAACCTTTCTTGTAGAAAATTTTATCATCCAAAAAAAACCTCACAGCTATCCTTCTGATGATTCTCTTGTCAGTTTTAGTAGCATCTTTTGGGTATCATTAGTCCTTGATGTATTGAAAGATGTCATGATACCATGGCAGGTTATCCTTCTCTTCTTTAACATTTTGACAACATGCCAATATTGTGAATACCATGCTAAAGCATAAGGTTACTACATCAAAAATTGCATTTCTTTTAAGAGAAAAGTTCAAGGCCTTCTAAAAGGGTGTATGATCAAAATCGAGCTAGGGTAGGGCCTAATGTTGGAGCTAATCCACTCCTGAGCCATGTGAAACCAAAAGTAAATGCTATGATTGATAGGAAGCATTATTAGGTTAAGAAAAATGCTAGAAAGGTTAAAATGCCAATGAACAATGTTCAAAAGGCACTTATAAAGGTTGAATTAGTGTTAGAGGGTTGATATCAAGATGAGGAGCTTACCAGATTCTATTATTGCCACTATGGACAAAGGTACACCTTGCAACACTATTTAGGATTCTTAAGATTGATCTAAAAACTAATGACGTTCAAAAATTAAGTTCTATGAAGAACGAAGATACAGATGTTTCCATCAATGCTATGAAAAAAGATGGGAAAGTCCCCTTCTATGGAGTCAAAATACCATTGATCCTGTTTGCCAATCAGCCATATATCAAAATCATACCTATGAAGCCTATGCCAAAAATGATCTTGCAGCTCTTATTTCCTGTCCTTTATAAAAAAAACAAAGCAGTAGCATAGAAATATGAAAGTAGAGTAGTGACATCTAGGGAATCTAGCCAGCAAATAGCCACTATTGACCTCATGAGAGTAAACCATTTAACTCGTAGCAATAGATGCTATGCCCTAGCTACACTTGAAGTCAAAGTCAATAAAGAAAATGTTCCCCTAGCAATTCAAACACTGAAGGTGGTGAGAAAGCAATCAAACTTAAAAGCGGTCAAAAAATAAATAAGGAGAAAGAGGCTACGAAATTTCTTAAATTCATTAAGCACAGTGAATATAGCATTGTTGATCAGCTAAAAAAAGCAACCTATTAATATATCTATGTTGTCATTGCTTTTAAGTTTTAAAGCTCATAAAAAAGCTCTACTCAAAGTTTTGAATAAAGCTTATGTCCCACCCGACATTCTGATAGGCCAATTGGAACGTTTAGTGAGCAATATTACTATCGATAATCACATATCTTTCAGTGATGATGAAATGCCCCATGAAGGTAAAGGGTACTGTAAAGCTCTTTACATCACCACCTATTGTAAAGGAAATGTGTTGTCAAAAGTTCTCATCAATAATGGGCTAGCCTTAAACATAATGCCTTCAATGTGCTTGAACAAACTTTCTATTGACGTTTCTCATGGCAAGCACAGCCACACAGTGGTGCGAGCATTCGATGGAATATATAGAGAGTTTGCTAGGAATATCACTATCCTGCTCTAGATAAGGCTCACATGTATGGAGTAGATTTTCATGTGACGAACATTGCTCCATAATATAATTGCTCATTAGGGAGACCTTGGATCTATTCCATAGGGGTAGTACCATTTTCATTGCACCAAGAGTTAAAATTTGTTGTAGAAACAAAGCTATCAGCATTAGAGGCAAAGAAGATATTATCGCAACCACTTCCATAGATGCCCTTTATATTGAGCTTGATGAAAGGACATCAAAATCCTTTTTCCAATCATTTGAGTTTGATAATGCCACCTATGTCAAAGAAGGTTTGCCTATGGTTAAGCCTTACCTATCAAAAGCATCCACATGAACCTCTAGTTGACCATCGATAAAAGTGCTTGGGCTAGAAAGAGACTAGGAAAACATCTACAAGGGATCTCCAAAGTTTTGAAAGTCACCCATTAAATTGACAACAGAGGTTTGGGATTCAAACCTAATGACCAACAATAGAAGAAACAAGCTCAGAAAACATGGGAAAAAAGAATGGCTCATCTAAAAGGTTAAGATTTGGAATACAAACTAATGTTGCTGCCATCGTTACTAGAAAAGTTTTATTTATGAGGACATGTCAATTCGAATCAGGGATAAACCATCAACTCTGGCAATGTAATGGTTATTTTGAGCAATGTATTTGGACATTTCTTTATTAACACAATCGATGAGCCCAGAAGTTCAGCAACAAACCATGAGATTGGTCTTTGCACTCCATGATTTTTCCAAGCATCTGGACTAAAACAGAGATTCCTTACTATTTGGATATAATTTGAAGTAATGCTACAAACTAAACCTACATGCTTCTACCTAAGAGCATCGTAGGATCCTTTGAACGGGCATACTTTTATCAAGCATTATTAATAAACATGACTAAGCATTTTGTATTCCATCTTTTGTGTCCATCCTTATATTTCTTGTCAAATCCTTAGACATTCTTTTTTTTTTTGTATATTTTTTCACCTATATTTTTTTCTTTATATTTTTAGGAAGCAGGATGAAAATGACATGAATGTTCATAGCAAGACTCTAAAAATCTATTTTAAGCAACCAATCTACTATGATGAGGTTGAATCTAGGGGAGATTAGAGGGAAATTAGTGTGTCACTCAATTTGTTGAGACTAATTAAACAAGAAGAGAAACAAATCTTGCCCTGTGAAGAGCCTACTGAAACTGTAAACCTTGGGCAAAGGAAGATCGAAAAGAGGTCAAGATAGGAACCTCTATAAACTCATTAGCTCAAACCAAATTGATCAACCATATCTAAGAATACTAGGATGTATTGTTTGGTCCTACCAAGACAAGCTTGAGCTAAAAACTGGGTGTCTCATAGACTTCCTTTAAAACCAAAGTGCGAACTTATACAACAAAAACTTAGAAGAATGAAATCAGAGATGCTTTTAAAGCTTAAAGAAAAAGTAAAGAACCAGTTTGATACAAGATTTCTCAAAGTAGCTAAGTATCTCGAATGAGTAGCCAACATTGTCCCAGTTTCTAATAAAGATGGTAAGGTGCGAATGCCCATAGACTACAATGACTTAAACTGAGCTAGCCTTAAAAAACAATCTCTTTGCCTCACATCGATACCCTAGTAGACAATACCACCAAAAATTCCTTATTTTCCTTCTTGGTTAGATTTTCAGGCTATAATCAAATTAAAATAGCACTTGAAGACATGGAGAAAACCACCTTTGTGACTATATGGGGTTCTTTCTGCTACAAGGTTATGCTTTTCAAACTCAAGAACATTGGTTACCAAAGGACAATAGTGACATTATTCCATGACCTCATGTACAAAGGAATAAAGGCCTATGTCGATGATATAATCGCCAAATCCTCAAAAAAGATTAAGCATATCGCCAACCTCCATAAACGCTATAAATAGTTACGTTAATATCGAATCAAAATAGATCCAACTAAGTGCACCTTTGGTGTTACCTCCAGTAAGCTATTAGGTTTCATTGTAAGTGAATGAGGAATTAAGGTCGATCTCGACAAAATAAATAGCCAGATTTATATCCCAGCTAACCAACAAATATTATTTAATCTTCTGCCTATTCCAAAATCAAAACCTAGATGAATAGAATAATGAGTGACAACAATCTTTTAACAAGGTCAAACATTAAGCCCATCAGTGCTTGTGCTACCAATGCTTGATCGACCACTAATTTTATACCTGTCAGTTTTTGACAAGTCTATGGGTTGTGTACTGGGTTAGCATGACAAGTTAGGAAAAAAAGAACAAGCTATATACCATCTAAGCAAGAAATTCATGGAGTATGACAATAATTACTCTGCAATCGAAAAGTTATATTATGTTCTAGCTTGACAGCTTAGAGGTTAAGGTAATACATATTGTATCACACCACATGGCTAATCACTAAAGTAGATCCTATCAAATACCTATATAAAGCTCCTGCTTTGTCAAGAAAGTTGCCCTGGTGGCAAATCTTACTTTCTGAATATGACATATTTATGTAAGCTAGAATGCCATCAAAGGTAGCCCAATAGCTTAAGTTCTGGGCAAACCAAGCCAAATAGGATTACGAACCATTAGATTTCAAATTCCCAGATAAGGACTAATGTACATATCCAAAGCCAAGGATGGCATCAATTGCAACCAAACTTGGAAATGTATTTCGATAGAGCCTTAAAAACATTAAGGCATAGAATTAGGGTTATTATGCTCTCACCAAATGGAGATTATTATTAATTCACTGCCAAATTGAAATTTGACTGTACCAATAACTTTGTCAAATATAAGGCATGTGTATTAAAGCTCCAAGTGACCATTGAAAAGGGCATCGAAACTTTACAAGTCAATGAGGACTTCGCCTTGGTAATCTATCAACTCCAAAAATAATAGGAAACCCAAGATGCTAAGTTATTCCAAAATTAAAGGTTAATCAATGAATTAAAATAACAATTTAATGAAATTAGCTTCCAAAACTTACCTCAAGAAGACAACAAAATGGTAGATACTCAAGCAGCCCTAGCCTCTATGTTCAAGGTAACCCGTGAGTAAGAAGCAACACCTATCTCAATGAGTATTCATGGAGCTTTTGCTTACTACCATAGTGTAGAGGAAAAAAAGAATGGTCTGCCATGGTACCATGATAGTTTTTTATACATTCGAGACTAATAATACCTAGAGCATGCTATAAAAACTGACAAGCAAACCACCCAAAGAATGTCACTAAACTATATAAGAAAAGCTAGGATCAAATATTACTCTAATGTATGGACGCTTCTAAAGCTGAGAGAATTTTGAAAAAGGTCCGTTAAAGAATTTGTGGTATGCATGCTAATGGTTAAGTGAGCTTTCTCTAATGAAGCAATGATTCTAACTGAGATGGATGGCAATGACCTACCCAACCCTAGTAACTCTAATTGTTTAAGAAATATTATGCCTGAAGAGGCCTTTTGAATAGAAACTTATGAAGGCATCTTCATCTTGAAAAAAAAAAAAAACATAGATAAGAACAAGAAATGGCATCTAGGGAAATAAATTCGCTTAAGTTGAAAATCTGGAAGGGTAGCTTAAGCAATCAAACCTTACCCTTCTCTGAACCTAATCAAGACCAATACTCAAGTAACAAAACCATCCTCTATCAAAATACCAAATTTTGGCCCAACCTACTTATCCTATCTTAAACCTACCAAACCCACTTCTACTCGATCTCAAAGGAAAAATGATGATGTTTACCTCAGCTTAGGGCAATTACCATAGGGCAATCCAAAAGGATTCTTAAAGAGCAGCCAACACTAGAAGAATTGGTCATTTAAGAGAAGTCTTCGAAAGTACTCAGTGGAAAACTCATGTCATTAGCATCGAAAGAGATCAATTGCTTAGAAAAGTTAATCTTTAATTTCTTTGTACATCTAGAATGTTTAATAAATTATATTCCTTTTTTCCAGAAATAAAATACTACTATTTCATTTTTTAAATCTCTTTTTCATACTTGTATACCATATTGCATCATGCCTTTCATATAATTGATAATGCTTGATAGATTTTACAAAAATGATAATGGGATTTCTTAGTATTACTTTAAAGAAAAAGAAACTTTGCAAGAAAATCTTCTCAGGTTCAAAAATCCAATAATGGATTTTGGGACCACAACCAGACTTACCCTTTAAACTTCCCTCATATTGAAAACTTGATCAAAGATGTCCCTCAATAAAACTTAGCTAAAAGGTAAAGCCAAATTGATGATCCATGATCCCTGCCGTCAACCTACATTTGTATAAGTCAGTTTAGATTGGAAAGTGCACCTTGTTAGTCAAGTTAAGAACTGGCTCACCAAATATGTTAACCAACCTTAACCAATGAACCTTAATACAAGTCGAGTAGACTCAGGAACCTTTCTATGCATCACGGATCCCTTCAACCTTCAAAAATAAGCTTAACCATTTGAAAAAATCCTTTGGAACATTAAGAGTAAAGTTGGTGAACCTAAAAGCATAAGACACCTAATAAAACTCAACGATATGATTCAAAACTCCAAAGCCAATTACCAAAATAAGATTTCTAAATCATTAAATTTGCATCATCCAAGTATCCATTGATACCCTTATGCATCATACATCAAACTACTTACCACCTTTTGAGTATGGACTTCTACCTGCAAAAGTTTTAAGCAAACTCAAAACTATAAGTACCAACTATTATCTCCAAAAACCCTAAAAACCCTAGGTAAGCTCCTTAAACTTAACGTATCTCAATCTACAAAAGGCTAGATGCCTACCTACCTTAGTCCATGAAGAGTTGGATGCCTACCTCCCTCAGTCTATGAAAAGCTAGATGCCGACCTTTCTTAGTCCATGAAGAACTGAACACTTACCTACCTTAGCCCACAAAGAGCTGGATGCCTACCTACTTCAATCCATATGAAGTTAGATGCCTATCTACCTCAGTCCACAAAGAGTTGGAGCCTACCTACTTCAATCCACAAAGAGTTGGATGTCCACCTACCTTAATCCATGAATAGCTAGATGCCAACCTACCTCAGTCCATGAAGAGCTAGATGCTTAAGTACCTCAGTCCACTAAAAGTTAGATGCCTACCTACCTTAGTCCATAAAAAGCTAGACACCTACCTACCTCATTACACAAAGAGCTGGATGCCTACATACGTCAGTCTACAAAAAGCTGGACATCAACATACCTCAATCTATGGAGAGCAAGACGCTTACCTACCTCAGTCCATAAAGTGCTGTATGTCAACCTATCTCAGTCCACAAAGAGATGGATGCCTACTTGCCTCAATCCACAAAGAGCTAGACACTTACCTTCCTCAGTCCATAAAGAGCTAGACGTCTACTTGTCTTAGTCCACAAAGAGCTGGAAGCCTACCTCAGTCCATAAAAAGTTGGATGCCTACTTGTCTCAGTCCACAAAAAGCTGGGCACCTACCTACCTTAATCCATAAAAAGTTAGACACCTATCTACCTCAGATCACAAGGAGCTGGATGCTTATCAAGTCAATCTATAAAAAGCTAGGTGACTGCCTACCTTAGTCTACAAAGAGTTGGATGTCTATCGAGTCGAAGTCTAAACTAGCTTGTTTTTGTCTTGAAGGTCAAACCTAAAAAACTATAAACTTGTGAGGAGGTCAAACCCTACAAAACACATTGAAAATTTTTTATTAGTCAGGACTGCTGCTAATATATTTTGTCTATCACACCGTAATATTAATTAGATCTCCATTTTTCTATAAGTGCTTAGGAGGTAACGTACACCATGGATAAAGTAGTATTTATTTGTCTTTGCCTTATTCCTGTTGCTTAGTAATGGCCGAAGAAGGGCAGTTATAGACACCTTATTATGTCTGGGCCAATATTCAAGCTATTAAAAGTCATTGTTTGAAGCACCATCGAGGTCAATCGAATAAGCACAAGCCAATTTCCTACCATGCTTACCTAAAATAAAGAGTTCAAAGAGTCAAAGGTAAGAAAAATGCATATTTTTATATGTATGATATGTGAAGTATTGATACAATGCTCCATGTCATTAAAATGCCAAAATTTTGCCATTTGCATTAATATCAACAAGCTAAGGATTGATACTTGAGGAGTGGTATCAATACAAAATTGTTTTAAAGTAAAAAGAAGTAATTTTATATGGAGTTGTATAAATACAAGGCATAAAGCATTGATACGTGCAAAAATATTAAGCCTAGTATCAAAACAATGCTCATTATATTGATACCATGAGCCAAAATTATAGGAAGTATTGATATAGAACCCATGGTATCAATTCCTAGAGGCTGTGGTATTGATAGAAAGCTCCTTGTATCGATACCACAAGGCAAAATCTACTTGTTTCATGCCACTTTCACACTTTTTCACCATAACATCAAAAAATCAATTTTAGTTATGACATTGGCCTCCAAAATTAGGCATAACTTCGCACAAATCATGTGGATATCATTTTTGAGCTTTGAACATTAGATTTACATATTCTTGAAATGTCTATTAAACTTAGCATGAGGGTTTTTCATGAGAAAATATGATTTAATGAAAGATAAGTTGTGATTACTCGTTTGATTAGTTAATGCATTATTTTCTTTGCCTGCAAGAATCAAGATTTCCCAATCAAATCTTGAAAGGTATCATATTGTTATAATGAGTCATCATATTGTATATACCAAAAGTCTTATATACCTGCTTTACTAAGTCAGAATCATCCCTTATATAATCTAACTTTTTTACTTAGCTGAGGAGATTGACATTAGCCACTAAAAATAAGCTTAAGCTCTCCCAAAAATTCCATTCCCATAACTCTTTCCATCCTTCCAAAACCTCTTATTTCCCTTATCTCTAGCCTAAAAACTATCCTTCATAGCCACCATAACCCAAAGCTCTTTATTTTCATTCTTTTTTGTTAATCCATAGCAAAAGAAAAAGGAAAAAAGTTAGCTTGAAGTTACTAGATTGCTGTTTAAGGATATAGCTAGGAGTTTAAGTTTCTATTGGGATACATTTTTTATCTTTTTTTCCTTTCATTTTTTATTTTACTTCATCATCATCTTAGTGAACCTCCATGTTTTCATGACCCTATGAAGGCTTCCATGCATTACTGTGACTTTGTTTGTGGTAGCCTTAGGATTTTGATGGCTTTTTTGGTGCTTCAATGGTGTTTTGATGAACTAGAATGCCATATTTCTTGTTGACATTAAAATAGCCCCTGTTCATGCTTTCTTGCCATGTTTTGCTTCATCTCAACAAGCTTATTTGATGTGTGAATGCTAAGCCTAGCATATTTTAATCTTGAACAAACCTTGGGATGCATTTTCACTATGATTTCCTTGCTGAAGTGCATGGGTAGTTTGCTTTTGAGTGGTTGTTCATGATTGATATCTTCACTTAGTTTTGTTCATTATATGTTTGTTGAAATGCCTTTATGATGTTTGTAAAATTTTATTTTCAAAGAAATCCCTAAGTTAAGTCTGTACTAACCTCAATCAATGGCGATTAGCATAGATTTAATGTTTTCAATATATTGGTTCTTTAATCTTAGGGATATATCAAACATAAATGTTTGGAATCATGGCCTTATTAGGCCAAATAAATTCTATTTTTAATCTAAACTCAAAAAAGCTTTCAAGTATTTAGGTTAAGCCTTATTTCAAGCCTATCATGACTACTGGCATAGATAGCTAATGGTTTCATGGCCTACTCTATGGGAGTTGGATTAGTCCATTACTTCACTGCCATGGACCTTAATGATTGGACATGCGACCTTGACATGTGGCCATAAAAGCCTTAACCCGAAGAAACCTCCAGTTTGGTACGGAAACATAGTGATCCCTATTTAAAAAATTATTTTCATAATCTAAATGATTTTTCTAGGATTTTCTAGCACTTTTCCTTGAAAGGGATTTGAATTACCTTTACAAAAATACATTATTTACCCCTGGATCATCCCAGATATGAAAGTCATGATTTTTCAAACCTTTTCTATCTGAAACCCCTAAAATTAGCAATTCATATTTTGTCTGGGCAATTCTGACCTATCAAATAATTTTTTAGACTATTAAATATTTTTCCTAAAAATTTCATAAAATTCTCTTTTCGAAAAGGTATAATTTTTTATTTACCAATCTCAATTGAGTTTGGGGTAATTTTTCAAAGTTTATGGCCTTTTTTTCCTGCATTTGCTATCAGTACTGACTTAAACCTAGTTTCAAAAATTAATTCTATCAAGGAACTAATTTTCAAAGGTTTCAAAATATTTTTACAGTAATCCTTATTAAGTTACCTTTCCAATGGTACCTCGTTTGCCATTAGAAACCATTGAACCAAACAAGATAAATTCAAGAAAGTGGACAGCGTGATGTTGTTCCCTGTTTTTGTTGAACTTGAGAAAATTTACCTGGATTTTCTCAAACCATTTTTTTACTCACTTGAATGACTTGAAATATATTCAATGGTTTCCCCATGGTTTCATGAGTCATGAAATAGGTCAGATCAAAACGTAAAAACATTTTCAAAATTAATTCCCTTTTTCTATTTAAAAAATATAATTTTCCATTCTAAAATCTTATTTCTTCAAAAAAAATATATATTAAAAATTTTGATTTTCAAAAATCACTTAAAATCTCTCTTTTTTTATGAGAGGATACTCCAAACACATTTTTTTTGAGGGGATACTCCAACCCTACTTTTTTGAAAGGATTATCCAACCTCATTTTTTTAAGGGGATACTTCAACTCCACTTTTCAAAAATACATCCAAAATCTAATTTTCTCTTCTCCGAGCTTTCCTGGACCTTTTATTAAAATTTTCATACCTAAGATTACCATTAAAGCCAAACATGTTTCAAAATTGTCAATTTGGTTATTCCTCAATAATCGAGGTCATTATGAGGTATATCTCGACCGTCCCCCTTTTTTACGTTTTCATGTATTCATCTTTAATGCAACTTTTATTATATTTCTTTATGTCTTAATAACTTGTTTCTCTTCTTGATGACAATTTACATTCATGCTTTCAAAAAAATTGAATTTTATTAAACCTGAGGCAATGTTCTGCATCAGTATCCTTTTAGTGCTTGACATAGAGTATCCTCTTTTAAATCAATTTGAATCTCTTTTTATCGAATCCATTATATTCTCCTCCCTCTTGAGTTGTATAGAGAGATATTAATTAAACTTTTATCATGAAAACCTATATTTAATATTTAAAAATTTGTATTTATAAGAAGGGGATTACATACAAATAATGACCACATGAAAAATTGAGGAAAATCGAGACTTCAATAATTTATAGCAAAATGGTACCAATTTTGGCTCGTAAGGATGCTAATCCTTCCCTATGTGTAATCAATTCCTAGACCATTTTAAAATGAACTTTGGTATATGCAGTTCATAAAATCAATGTTTCGAGTTTCATAACTCAAAATAACTAGTTTTAATAGGTATCCAATCATACCTAGCCTAAAATAATCGATGACAACTCCAAGTCATGGTCATTTTGTAATGGCCATCCAAGATCGGTTAGATGAGTGATTCATTTGACAATCGTCCCCTTACTTTCACTCTATCATGCCTAATCCAAACCTAATCAAGGGATGATCCAAGAGCAGGCCTCTTCCCTTTACCGTCTCCCTTTTATTTCTAAGTCATAGTGCGTCATGCGATGTGCACATCACAACAAAGCTCATTGAAGCTGGCTTTATTAGTGAAGTCAAGTATCCCACTTGCATTTCAAATATTATTGTAATAAGAAAGAAGAATGATTAAATTCAAATTTATGTTGATTTTCAAGATTTAAACAATGTCTAAAAAATGATTTTCCTCTCTTTTTGATAAATATAATGGTTAATGCTACACAGGTCAAGAAGCCATATCATTTATGGATAGATCTTCTAGCCATATCAAAGTCACATAACTCCAATGGATGAAGAATTTGTTGCATTTTGAACTCCAAAAGGATACCAGGTATAAAGTTTTGTCTTTTAGGTTAAAGAACACGTGTGCCACCTTATCCAAGAGCAATGCTAAAGACCTTTGAAGGTATGCTTCATAAAAATGTTTGATGTTTTGTTAATGAATTGGTTATGAAGTCAAAGAAAAATCTAATCATCTTTTTGGTCTTTGCTAAGTGTCTGAGTGATTGCACAGATATCACTTCAAGATGAATATTCTAAAGTGTGCTTTTGGCATATCTTTAGGAAAGTATTTTGGGTTCATTGAACTCTATCGGGGGATTGAGATAGATGTGATCACACTAAAACCAGGCAATCTTCATAAATTTAAAATTTTACTAAGTAGATTGGCCTATATTTGGCACTTCATATCAAACTTGATTGATCAATGTCAAACATCCATTCGTTTAAAGTAGAAGTAAGTTTATTTTATGTGGGACCAGGTTATAGTAATGCTTACAAAAGAATTAAAATTTTTTTGTTAAAAACTCCTGTTTTAAGCTACCCATACCAAGATGACTTTTCATCCTTTATATTGTTACTATGCCCTTAAGCCAATCAAATTGAACAAAGAATATACAATTAATGACGCAAACTAATCACTATTCTTTAGTGACTCAAAGTTTTTCTTCATGCTATTAGCATGCCTTACAATCATGAACTACTAATTTTGTTTTTACGCATACAAGGAATTTTGAAAAAAAAAGGCCAAACAAAAATTGGTTTCAAAATTTAAGATATTTTAAACCTTATTCCACTTTAATCAAAAAATTTTGAGTTAATACTTTCAAAACTAATTGAGAGATATTCTCTCGATCACTCATAGTGGTAAATTTTACATTGTTAACATATATATCTCCATATGCCTCTTATACCTAAGTGAAACTGGCTAAAGCATCCATGTTAGGACTATAAGTACGATAAAATCAAAGTATAACATTCCTTATAGAAAAATCATTATCAATCTCAAGTCACAAGACACATATACAACTATCATCTTGTAGACACCTAATTTCGTCCGGGCCCTTTCTCTGATGATCTAAAAATCCAAGATTGAGAACCAAATGGCTACCCTACTGGGGTTTGACCTCTTTCGAATGGATTAGGTCATTTCAAGGCCCATTTTGCCTTTTTAGATGGTTGCTCGCACAAGAGATTGAAATATTGTAATTTTAGGGTCCAAAGAGAATAAACATCGTATAAAAAGATGAGCCTTGGAGAGGAATAATTAGATTTTAAATTTATTTTTAGATATGCTGTCATGGTCAAATTTTTTATTTTTAAAAATTTTGAAACGCTTTTTGTGAATTTTATGAGCTAATCATTGTATACTTTTACCGACACCTATGCAATATTTATGTCAATATTCTCTTTGAGAAATCAAAAATTTTGGAAAAAGGTCCATATTGGTATTCATACCACAATTTGTTAGTTAATAATATTTTTTTTGGAGCTTGGAATTTTCTTTCTAGTGAGATTTTAGACTAAGCCTTTTGTTAAACTTATGATGTAAAATTTAAATTAAACTTTCGTATTTGAAATTTTTAATTAAACTTTCCACCTATAGAATTTATAATTAAATTTCCAAATACAGAATTTTCAATTAAATTTTTAACATATAAATTTTTAAATTAAAATTTTACATGAGAATACATTTTTAACCTTGTAAAAATTACATGTAAAATTTCCAACAGTAAATTTTTACATGAAGGATTTACAAGAGAATTTTTTCAAAAAATTGTCTTTTTTACTCATCATCCAACCAATTAAAATTAGGGTTGATTATTCCAACATGTTGCCAACCATGAGATTGATTTTTGACTAAGTCAATTACATTAGTAACTATTGGATAAATTTTGCCTTTTTAATTTCATGAGATATGTGTAGATACATGTGGCATTTTTTTATTGATTTTTTGACCTATTAAATTCTTCCGACTAATCAAATTTTTAGTTGAATCTTCAAACACATTTTTGGCAATTGGACAAAGGTTAAATTTTCCAACACATTAGACACCATTGGATTGGAATTTTTTTTTAAGCATGGTGTGTATAAAATTTATTATTATTTAAATTAAATGTACACTTTTTTTTGCATAGGTAGAAAATTTAATTTTTCCTACATGAACAAAACATGCATTAATTGTTTGTGAGCTTAAATTAAGGAAAAGTATTGAAATGAAATAATAATAATAATAATAATAATAATAATAATAATAATAATAATAATAATATACTTTTATATGAAAAATAATAATAATAAATTTGGCAGGGTTTCGGCCAAGCTTTCCTCAAGGTAGCCGAACCTCCCTCCATTATACAAGGGAGACATTAGTCTCCAAAAAAAACGGTTTCGGAAATTTTATGGAGAGAAAAAATTCAAAGCAAAAAGAAAAAGAAAGATAAAAAGAGTTTTGGGAAATTTGTTTTAAGGTAGATTTCTACCATTTCCTTCTTCATCTTCTTCATTTTAACTAATTGCAATTTATTTATTTTTTACAGGCACTTCATTTTTGTTTTAAAAGCTTGATGATTCTAAGTCATATACTTAGGTGATAAGCTTAAGCTTAATGGTTTTCTAACCATTTTAATAACCAAGCAAGAGCTAAATCCCTCCCATTTAATTTCCTTTTGGTTTAACTTAAGGCAACATTAAAGCTTGATGATCCTAAGTTTAATTTTAAGTGATAGCTTGAGCTAGAGGTTTTCCAACTTTTTCTTTTAGTGACCAAGCAAGAGCAAAGCAAAAATGAAAATGTTGTCATGTAGTTTATTTATTTTCATGCAAGTTATTTTCTCGCAATTTTAATTTATACAATTTATTTTATGCATTTTATTTTCTTGCAATTTAAATTTATTCACTTTACCTTTGTTTCAAGTTAATCTGTACATCTTATTTATTGAATATATTTATATATACATATATATACACACACAAATATATATAATTACTAATATATGCTTTATTTTATGTTGATAATATATATGCTATATATATGCACATATGTCTATATAATATATATATATATATACACACACACACACAACGGCTAACTTATACGTTATTTTACTATTATTATATTATTTTAGATTCTATATGTATTGATACTAACACGTATATTATTTCACGTTGTTGTTAAAATATTTCATGATAGATATAATCACACATTTCATATTAATTATAATTAGTTTAATTTATTATTTTTTAATTATCTTAGCCATTAGAACGTGGCCTTTAGGTAATGATTTCCTTGCCACCTTGACCTTTATGTGACATTGCATGCTTTCATCTTCATAGAATTAAGACACCTAATTAGTAATTTAGGAATTAGTAATTTAGGAAAAAGAAAAAGAAAATGGCAACAACCAAAAAAAAAAAAAAAAAGGAGGCTTTATTCGAGTAGTCAAGGAGAATTTTTTTTTTGAGAGTTTGAAGTTGGTATTCTTTTCTTTCATTATCCAACGCCACCTCCAAATAACTTGAAAGGATTTGAAACCAACAGAAAAATTTTCAAAGCTTATGTAAAGTATTATATATATACAAATTGTTTTTTTTTTCTTTTTCACTTTCATTTGATTCTCTTTAATTCTTTGAGCTTCTTGGTAGTTTGAGCTTGTAATATAAATACCAATTGTGAAAGCCAAACCTTAAAGCAATGATCCAATTCCCATAATAATCTATCCTATTTTTATGTAAATCCTTTAGAATTTCATTCTTGTTTTCGATTTCATTGAGTTTGCAAATATCGTTGCGTTATTGATCTTGAGTGAATATGAACTCATTAGGTAGCTTATATTTCATGTAATATACAGTGCATAATGTTGGTTTTTACGAGAAAAATATTGTTGGATAACTTTTGCGTTAGCCGAATGTCAAGGGGAACTTTTGGTAATTATCCCTTTGATCTCCAAATAATTTTGGGTTGATTTTGTGATGAAAGAAAATTTTACGGTCAAATATATTTTCCCAAAATTTTCAAACCCATTTAAAAAGTGTTTTTATGCTTGGCCAAAACATCTAGGACCATATTGTAATTTTTCTCATGCATTTTTTGTCATTCAAATAGTTTTATGCATTTTTAAATTATTTAGGGTCATTTTATAAATCTAAAAAGTTTAGAGGCCATTTAGCAAAACCTTGCATTTTAGGGCTATTTAGGTCATGTCTCATATAAGTTACCCACTTAGGGTATTTTGGACATTTTAGATGTACTTCTAGCATTCCAAAACCATTTTGGGGTTAAGTGTAAATTTACAAAGTTTAGGGACCTATTAACAATTTTTGTATTCTAGGTCACATTTGCCATCTAAGTTGTCCATTTAGGGCATGGTTGTCATTATGTGATATTATCAAGTATTTTAGGGTTACCGAAATACTTTCATATCAAAGCTATGCTTTAGAGGGCATTTTAGTATTTTCACCTGAGAACCGAGTCCTTCAAGGTCACCAAGATACTTTCACATCAAAGGTGCACTTTAGGGATAGTTTAATCATTTCATATCATTATCGAGTCCTTTTAGGTTGTCAGGATACTTATATGTCGAAGGTGTACTTTAGAGGGCGTTTTACTATTTTTACTTTAGAACTGAGTCCTTTATGGT
>JBBYHK010075478.1:11712-41838 GCA_038382065.1 Adansonia grandidieri | reverse complement strand
TTTTTTTTTTAACTTCTTTTGCACATTAGGATATTAGGCATGTTTCTCTCTTCCTCAGTCGACTTGTACTGTTTAAACCATGAAAGTTGCCTTCTTTTCTGCCCAATTGGATTTTTTATTTTTTATTTTTTTAAGTTATTGATCCATCATAACACTGTTCAAACCCACGATTGGAAATCTTTTTTAGTTCTTTTTGTCTTTTTTTCTTTTAATTTCTTGTTGGGGTTTCATAATATATTTATCATAGCTTGACGATTGGAAGGATTTTAAATTAAAATATGTTTATGTCCCCCAAGTACATGATGTAGATTTTGTCATCATTATCACTATTTTTTAAAAAAATAATTGGAATCAATTCCACTCGTTTCAGTTTCTTCCTTTCTATGTACAAATCAAGTTAATGGAATAAACAATCACCTCTATTTCAATATGTTGTAGGGAGTTTGAGTGAATTAGATTTAATTATTATTATTATTCTTATCCTTCCAAATTTATAGTCCAATTCAAGTCACATGTAAAATATTAAAAGATCAAAAGGGATAATTAGGTTATTATATATTAAATATTATAAAGCTTAAACTCTATATCATCCGTTTTTTGAGCAACTCAAGCTCCAATTATTAGTAAATAATTGAATTTGAGTGTTTAGCCAAACCAACCTAAGTATCTCTTAAATGAATAGTTCAACTTGTTTATACCTCAAATCATAAATGTATATAAAATAAAATTTTTTAAACTCATATCTATTTCTGGAAGAAATATATATATATATATATATATATATAAAAAATGTAGTGAAATATGTTAATAAAATGGAGCTTATGTATCGAAAAAACAAAAATCAATATGCTATATTTATTATATTTGATAACAAATCAATCAATATAATAACAACTAAATTTAAGTAATAAAATGTAGATAAAACCAAAATAAAATAGTTATAATAAAATAAATTAATAAATAAAATAATATGATAACATGTAACTATAAAAATGGAACAGTAATTTTATTTTTTTTCTTATTTAGGGTGACATGACAATAAAAATTGTGAAATTAATAAAAAAAATAAGATTATGTAAAATAGTAATACCACTTTTACTTTATTTGCAACAAAAAAGTAATTGATAACAAAGAAATATCAAAGTAGTTATTTTTGAGTTGTAATTATTTGGATAAAATAGAACTAATTAAAAAATATTGTAATAAGTTTAACGATAGTCATACATAGTAAGATCGTTTTGCATTATCCAGCATAAAAATGGTAATTGATAATAAATAAATGTAGACTGTAGGAATTGTGATGCTATAATTTATTGTTATCTAAAGGGGTAAAATAAGAAATAAGTGTAAGAAATATGATTTAAAAAATATTAAAATTTTGTGTTACGTAAAATAAAATTTAAGTAGCTTAATACCTAACTATGACACATGCAAAGTGTGTGTAAATTTATTTTCAAAATAAAAAATTAATAAAAAATAAAGAAAAAAGTAAATTATAATGCTAGATAATTAAATTTCAATGACATAACGGATGTTAAGTTAAAAACAGTTTCACATAAAAAAGTTAAAAACAGTTTATAACAATAATATATTTACAGTTAATATATATATATATATATGCTATTAGTGAATTTGAAAATTTTACACTAATTGAGTTGGGAGTGACATTAAACTCAATTACTCTCGTTATATATAATATAGATAGTTGCAAGATAATAAAAATACATTAATGTTACATTTTATTATATAGAATAAAAAAATTTAAGTAATTTGATAAGTAAAAGATGTAAAGATAACAAATGTAGTAATATTACTTGCTATTAGAAAGGATAAAATTTAAGTAATTTGATAATTATAGATTTAAAAATAATATAAATGAAGTGATATTACATTTTGTTTGAAGAGCAAGAAATTTAAGTAATTTGACAACTAATAGATGTAAAGATAATAAAATGCAGTAATACTATTTTTATTAGAAAAAATAAGAAATTAAATAATTTGATAAATAATAGTTAGATTATAGACATTTAAAATGAAGAAATATTACTTTTATTAAGAAGAGTAAGAAATTTAAGTAATTTTATAACTAATAGATTTAAAGATAATAAAATGCAGTACTAGTACTTTTTATTAAAAGGATTAAGAAATTAAGTAATTTTATAACTAATAGCTCCAACAAAATAAAATTGTAGTAATATTACTTTTTATTAAAAAGAGTAGAAATTAGTAATTTGCTAACTAATAGATGTGACGATTACAAAATATAATAATACTATTTTTATTAAAATGAGATAAAAATAAGTAATTGATAGTATACATTTATAAGGAAAGATTTATTGACATTAATATAAACTTAAACTAGTTTTAAACACATAAATAATTTTTATATGATTAATATTTTAATAAATTAATTATTGAATTTAACAATATAATTATACTACATCATGCACGTAAAATTTTGAACTATTTCGACATCTCAATTATATCAATCAAGAATATTAATGTTTTTAATATATATTTAATTATTGAAAGTTTTTTACATTAAACAAATAGTTAGACATTTTTAATTTACTTAAAACTCAAAATTCATGATCTATGTGAATAAAAGATGAAATACGATTGTTAAATTAAACAAATATGAATTATATATAAAATTATATAAGTGTGTAAGATTAGTTTTAGTTTTATACAAATATAAGTAGATTTTTTCTCCACATTTACAAATGTAACAATAACAAAAAAGTGTTAAATTTCTTACGTATTTTGATAAAAATTTGTATTTTTTAAAAAAGAACAAAAAGAAAAAAAATTTTATTTTTCCTCCAAACTGATAGTCTAATTGTGAGGTAATAATAATAATAATAATAATAATAATAATAATATCAAAGGTTAGTATTCAACACTTAATCTATTAATAAATTAAATGATATTATTTAATTAAAAATTATTAAAAATAAATATAAATAATTTTATTTACTTAAAATAAAATCATATAATTTATTGGTAATAAATAATTTTACCGAATATCATAAAATTATCGCCTCTTCTGGAAGTTTACCGGAAGCGCTACTCGTCGAGCTTTCCGCAAAACTTCCCTTTAATTTGAGGTCGTTTCCTTCGTATTTCCAAAGTCTGAGTCTTACAAAACTTTCAGTTGACCGGTGCTAAACGTGACTCAAAAAAAAAAAAAACCGGTGAATGGTCCAGTTCACACAACGATGTGGATCGATCAACCTCTTCTTGTTCTCACATTTGTTTTGCAATTAAACACAATCACAGTGACCATTTCAGTTTCAGTGTCAATCTATGTTTTTAAGTTAAATAAATTAGTTTAAAATCTGATTTGCATAGGAATTATTAATATTATTAAAAAGAAGATTTGGATTACATTTACCCATTTCCAAATTAGTTATATTAATTGATAGAAATTCAACAAGTCAAAAAGAAACTTTGAAATTTATACTAAAAAAAAAAGCACATTTTGAGCAAAAGGAAATTAATAAATATATATTACAATTAAACTTTTGAAGTCTTGAGGTGACTAAGTAAAGATTAAAAGGAGATTCCAAGAAATTTTAAACGGTCAAAAGGTGATTTTGTAAAAGCCAAGGGCCATAACCCCGGTTTCGCCCTTGATTTCTCTTAATGGCCTAATGGAATTGAACTGTTTGATTACTTTGAATGAACTCTTTAAATTGGGAGCATATAACTTCCGATAAATATATTATAATTAATTAATTAAAAAAAATTATATGTTAAAACTAAATAACGAAATTGATTACATATTGAAAGATAAAGAAGATCCCATTAAAGAGCATGAAATGTCAACAGACACATGGCCAAGTGTACTTTTGGATGAGTTTTTAAGATGGAAACGTAATTGTTATAAATTGTGGATTTCTCCATCTTCATCTCCATCACGAGCTTTTCAGTAGATTGGGATCTATGTTTCACAGAATTATGGTTCAGATTACTTTTAATGAATTTAAAATTAAGAATAACGATGACCAGAATGGTAAAGTTCTGTTGGCATGAAATGCAACATAGAGATATATTCCAATTATGTCTTACTTTTGAAGGCAGCATATGGCCCACAAAAGATATTTTAATTTTTAATTATTTTATTAGTTTCCAGTTTCCACAAATTAATGTTGCAGATTGGACTTGTTTTCTGTAATTTATACTCACTTCACTTGAGTGTATGAAGTGCAATGGTTTCTAAGCCTGTCTGTCAGTTCCCGTCCCAACACAAAACTGACATGGGAATATGTACCAGATTAAGATCAAACTCAAAATCTGCCATTAATCTTCAAACTGAAAAAATGAAAAAAAAAAAAAAAGAAAAGAAGAAAAAAAAACGCTTTTCCTTGTTCGAGAAACAATTTGACTAATAAAAAAAACGTGCTGAACCGCTGAAAATTTGAACTGATGACCTTCTTCGAAGTTTTGCTATTTGATCGAGTTCATATATCACGTTTTGTGGCGGTACTTTTTATCATAATCATCTTTCCTCGAAGCTCAGCCACGAAGATGGAGATTAATGTTATAATATGACTTAAAAAGATTTTGGACTGGATGAAAGCGATATCTGGTGAATTTTCCCGGATATGGACCATCGTATAAGTAAAGACTAACTAAAGGGATTTGTCCTTATCATAATACAAACGGGTTTTTATAAAAAACAGTGAAAACTAATGTCATGGTATTAAAAAAGCACAAGTGAAACGTGTAACACGCTTTGGTCTAAAGGATGGTAGAGAGTATAAATAAGCTGCTACTTTGAAGTTAGAAATTAAATAGAAATAAAGGGAGAGTGTTTGAGTGAAGGGGGCAAGGAATCATGGTAAGAACACCTTGCTGTGATAAGAGTGGACTTAGGAAAGGAACCTGGACTGCTGAGGAAGATCGAAAACTGAAGGCTTATGTGACCAAATATGGCTGCTGGAATTGGCGCCAGCTCCCAAAATATGCAGGTAAAAACTTTGAAAACCTTTTTAATAGAAGGATGATGATTGAAATTGACATGCTTAATTTCTAGCTGTTTATAACCTCATTGTTCAGTATTCAATATCGTTTATATATCGATATATCTGGTTTAGGTCTGGCAAGGTGTGGGAAGAGTTGCCGGCTGCGATGGCTGAATTATTTAAGGCCAAACATCAAAAGAGGAAATTACAGCAAGGAAGAAGAAGAGACAATCATCAGATTACATGAGTCGCTAGGAAACAGGTACCTTTTAATCGATTGATTACTTCTCCTCAGCGTTCTTTGAAACTCTGAAACTTAATTTGCTTTTTATTTGAGTGCTGCATCATATGATTAAAACCGATTTACAAACAACAAACCGTGCGTCTAGTCCTTCAGACATCGAATAGATTTATTTAAAGAACATGGTTTCTTGAAGAAATCTTTGTTGGGTGCACTGATAATTTTATACCCAGACTTTATCCAATTACTGCCTAATCCACGTGCTTTTAGCGGGAAATTGAGAAAGGCGAAAAACATTGCTACCAGTAATTGCTTCTACTAGAATAACTTTGATCTGGGTATAAAAATGATTTGCTCAACATTCTTGATTAGTATTCTTTTAACATACTATTCCACCAGCTATGGAAAGAGGGTCTAATGCTTTTTCACAATATGCAGGTGGTCTGCCATTGCTGCCCAGTTACCAGGACGAACCGACAATGAAATAAAGAACCACTGGCATACAACTCTAAAGAAACGCTTTAAGCATAAGACAAAAGATGGAAAAGATAACACTCAAGAGCCAGTAGAGATCCAGCCTGAGAAAAGTAAAGATAAAGAAGAAACAAAGCTAAACAATCATCTTCTAATTAATACCACAGGTCATCCATTGATTCTTGAAAGTTCACTATCATCATCCCCACAGCCAGCTTCAAGCGATCAAAACTCCTCCTCTATCACCAAAGACAACAACACAGTTATATCCAGCAAAGACTCAGTTATATATGACGATAATAGTAATAATAACAAGATTTCGTTTGAAGCATACGAGACAAATAGTGGAAATTTCTGGGAGGAACCATTTTTCTGGGACAGTTTTTATACAAGTGATACGTTGGTATCCATGATGATGAATCCTACTGGATTTGAAGCTGAGTTTCCATTTCTTGCAGGGGAAACCTCAGGCCCTTTCGGTTTCCACGATCAGCTTGAAGGCTTCAACTTTTAATTAAAGTCTGTAAAACCAGCTTTAATTCGCTGGTTTTATATTTTTGCCAATAAATGTTCTTCATGATGGGCTTTTTGGCTCTAATCCTAGCCGTTGCTTTGTCCGAAAGCGACAGGCATAAGTTGTGAATAGTTTTCTGTTACTTTTACAAGGGAAGAGGAAAATTTTAATTAAAAAAAATCAAAGTGCCCTGCTTTTTAACTTTTGTCGTGGTCTGATCACTGTGGTTCGTCTACATCTGGCCGTCCTGAATTGGCAAAATATAAAGGTTATGACCCACAAAGTGGAATAAATTAAGGAAACGAATTGATCTTATATTTTTAGGTTTGGATTAAATAATGTTCTGATCTTATTTTATAGATTTTTTTTTCAAAGAACTTAAAAATTTATTTAAAAAAAATTTCAAATTAAATTCTTTTAAATTTTATTTAATTAAAAAGTAAAATATTTTTAATTTAAAATGGCTTGAATATTTAAGCACAAGATCAATACGAACTCAAGATTTACACGATCAAAAACTCATCTAAAAATAAAAATGGTTGAATTGTAATGAAATGATTCTTTATAGTATCAATTTATTTTAATATCTTTTATACTGATTTGCTAAAAAAATTAAAATTTAATATTTATATACGCAAAAATAATAATTTTATCATAATAATGTATTTTGTACTTAATATTTAACCTCTCGTGTATTAATGAATCCACCATCTAAATAAGTATTTTTATTGTCTAATTATCAATAATTAAGTTAAAAATGGAAACCTCTTAGATAATACTATCAGAAAAATTAATTTGATCAAAGATATATAAGTGTTTTTTCTTAGAACCGTGAAGAATAAAACATTGATTATTTAAAAATCTTCTAAAAGAGATTTTTGTGGTAAAATTGAGAATATATATATATATATATATCTTTGGTGATTTTTTTATACATTTTATTGTTTTTAAGTTTTAATATAATGTTTAATTTATTTGTACACGTAATATGTTTAAAGTCAGTTACAATTAACTAATTATTTATAAGCCTACAAACAAACATGCTACTAATTTTATATATGATAACGAAATAAATAAAAAATGAAGAAAAAAATAATTAGTATGAGATCGAAAGATAGCTATTATGTGGTTACATTACTAGTTGTTTAGTTTTCTTTCATGCGCAGATTTAATTAGTTTATACGTACTTTCTATTCTTTTAAAATTTAAAAATTTATATTCTTAAGTAATTATTTTTATTTAATTACAATTTAATTTATATCATCTCATTTTCATTGGTCACTACTATTTAATATTTGCTATTTAAATGATAAAATATTAAAAAATTATAATATATATTAAATATATCAAGTAATTTTTAATCATAATTTTTATTTAATCATATTTTTTTAATGTTGACATATATGAATATTAATAAACAAATATAAGTAAAAATATCATATTATACAAAAGTTAACTTAAAAATAATAGTTTTTTATTTTTGGATTCAAACATTTAAACTATATAAAAATGATCTATCATAAAATAAAATAAAGTAAAAACTGAACC
The DNA here is from genome assembly GCA_038382065.1 of Adansonia grandidieri. NCBI lineage: Eukaryota > Viridiplantae > Streptophyta > Magnoliopsida > Malvales > Malvaceae > Adansonia > Adansonia grandidieri. The sequence goes on along the minus strand of JBBYHK010075478.1, from coordinate 34,094 downwards.
TAAAACCCAACCTAAGCCTAAACCTAAAAGTCTTAAATCCAAAAAACCTAAATCCAAAATTACTAAACTAAAATATGCCCAAACTTGATATAATTAAACTTGAAATAATCAGACCCAAACCCATTGTTAGGCACTATATATATTGCGTACACAAACTAACGGTTATTTGTACGTATCTGAAATAAAAAAAATAAACTAATCATGCAAACAAAAAATAAAGCAATTTTGGTTTTACCAATTTCGAAGAACTGATTGAGTCAAGGTTTGGGACCTTTGGCCTTAAGATGAAATTTGCTTGCCTCTTGGGTGCTTGACAGTATTTGCAACTCATTTATCAAGCATCTTCAATCACATTATTGGTTAACAGCTTTTATTAACGATAACACCATGAACCGAAGTATTTTGTTAATCTTTCTCAAAAAGATGACTAAGGGGATGAACGCAAAACTGACGGAGGAGTGGATGAAAATGTTAGATTTTCTTTTCTTTCCTTTCCAGATTTTTTTTCTTTCTTTTCCAAAAAGAAAAAACAACCAAACATTTTTTCATTTTATCCCAAAAACCACTTTTACTGAACAATTGCAACTAACCTAGATAGGATAAGGATAATGTTTTTAAATTTTAAAATTTAAATTGTTCAGTTAAAGAAATTTCTTATCTAGACTAAATAAAATATGGTTTGGTTGGGCTTAAAACACTAATGGATGGGCTCTAAAAACATAAGGCCTATTTGACATTTAGCGCAAGCCTAAGCTTAAGCCTGGCTCGGTTCACACTTATGCCAACACTAAATTTTCTTCTTCTTATTCTTTTTCTTCAAATAGGCATTACGAGAACAATTTTTCATTCATCACAGATATCAATCTTACGGCATATTTATGCACGTATATCTAGTATGACAACCTATGTATTGGCATACGTATTTCGTATCTAAACATGCTAATGGGCCTCTTACTATCAAACAATCCCCCTACATGAATGGAAATTGTCCGAATAAGATGACAAATTAACTCAGAATATAAAAAAGACTAATTTAAAGAGTTATTTAATCATGATAGATAGCTTTTGGCCTTGAACCTTCCATAGTGACAATTATCGAATTTACTCGGCTAATTAGTGAATTTGATGTCTTGAACTATTCCTCCTTTCTTATAAACCAAAAAATAGGTGTCATATAATCCTTTTTCAAATACTCTAGCAACCTTGGGCTCTATGTTCAAAGAAACCAAGAGTTAGAGGTCATGAAGCTTCGGCTCATTGCCATAGCATAGAAGAGGAAAGAGATAGACTACCATGGTACCATGATATTCTCTGATACTTCAGAGATTAACAGTATCTTGAGTATGCTACCGAAATTAACAAATAAACTATCCGAAGAATAGTTGCAAGCTTTATTTTGGATGTGAGATCTTATACAAGAAAGGTTGTGATCAAGTATTACTTTGAAGTCTAGATGCTTTCGAAGCCAAGACAATCTTAGAAGAAGTCCATGAAGGAATCTGTGGTGTGCACGCCAATAAACACCAAATGGCTAAACAAGTCATGCGATCGGGGTATTATTGGTTGACTCTTAAGAGGGATTTGCATTGAATATAGCCGAAAATGCCATAAATGTCAAATCTACGTAGACAAATCCATGTTCTGCTATCATCTCTACATGTCATGATAGCTTCATAGCATTTCTTTATGTGGGGCATGGATATGATTGGACCTATCACCTCTAGGGCTTTCAATGAACACCATTTCACCATGAGCGCCATTGATTATTTCACCAAGTGGGTAAAAGTGGCTTCGTATGCCAATGTCACCAAATCCGTGGTGTGCAAATTTATAAAACAAGACATCATCTACATATATGGGCTTTCTGAACATATCATTATTGATAATGTAAGCAACTTAAAAACCCAGATAATGCAGGTAGTTTGCTCTCAATTCAAAATTCAATATCATAATTCCAGCCCTACTGCCCAAAAATGAGCAAGGCAGTTGAAGCAGCCAATAAGAATATTAAGAAAATAGTCAAGAAAATGGCTAAAACATACAAAGATTGGAATGAGAAGCTACCGTTTATGCTACACACCTATCCCATAATAGTTCCAACTTTTATCAGTGCTACACCATCTTTCATAGTCTATAGCATAGAGGTTATTCTGCTAATCAAAGTCAAGATCCTCTCACAAAGAGGCTTGATGGAATCACAACTTGAAGAAGTCACATGGGTCAAGAACTGATATGAACAACTTAATCTCATCGAAGAGCAAAGAATGCAAGCCATCTATCATGGGCAAATGTACCAAAAGCGTATGATGATAGCCCAAAACAAAAATGGTTTATCCTTTCTAGTTTTGAGAAGGTAATCTAGTGCTTAAACAAATCCTTCCAATCCACAAGGACATTCAGAGAAAATAGACCTCAAATTGGAAAAGGTCATATGTGGTGAAGTGCATATTTTCTGAAAAAGCCTTGATCTTAACCAAGATGGACGGGGCGACTTACCTAACCCTCTCAACTTTGATTCCATCAAGAAATACTATGTTTGAATAGGATTTTAAGGTAAAAACTCGTAAAAGCATCCTATAACCCTAGGAAAAACATAAAAAAAGGAAAACAAAAAAAAAACTCAGATAAAAACCTAAAAGGGCATCCAAAAAAACAAACCAACTTAAGTTAAAAACCAAAATGGGTGGCTTAGGTGACTAAACTCTTTCTTACCAAAACTCAACCAAATCCAGACTATCACTAGTCCAGACCAGCACTAATCTAGCTTATTCACAGAACCATGACCAAAACACCAAATCATCTGATTGACCTAAACGTAGAGAGAAAAGGTAGTGCCTACCTAAGCTTAAGGTAACCATTACATCATGGGGCAATCTAAAGAGTCTCCTCACAAATAGACCAACACTAGAAGGATTGACTACATGAAAAAGGTCTTCAAAAGTATTCAGGGCAAGATTCATGTCATTAACATTAGGGGCACTAGCTGCTCAAAAAATCTATTCCAACTTTTTTGTATATCTTCATTTTTCATGAATTATACCTTTATTCTTTTAAATGAAATATGATTGCTTGTTTCTCTTTTAATTTCATTTTTAATACCTGTTTTTCATGTGCATCATGTTTATCATTTAATTGATAGTGCTTGATAAATAGACAAAATTGATAACAAGATTTCCCAGTATTACTTCAAAAAGATGAAAACTTTACAGAAACTCTGTTTCTCTTCCAAAGATCAAGAATAAACCTTAGAACCATAGTTGGTCTTGCTTTTAGACCTCTCCATTTTAAAAACATGTTCAAAACCCTGCCCCTCAAACCTTACCCGAAAGCTAAAACTATAAACTTTTTTTTCACCTTTTATCAATAGTATCTCAAAAATTCAAGTTAGTCGACCCTAAATACCTGAAGCAATCACTTTAATCAAACCAAGAAAAATGAGCCCACCAAATCTATGAGCAAACCCAATCAAAAAATCCCCAAAACAAGCTAACCTAGTTTAGGGTCTTCCTTTATAATTACGAGGTGTCCATACCCTCTAGAAATAGCTTCAAATATCCATGAGCCTTTAAACATCAAGAGCAAGATTAGCAAACCTCAACACAAAAAGGCACTTAATTAAACTCATAGATAAGCATGCAACTTAAAACACCCCTTCAAATTGCTAGATTAGGTGTTTAGATCATCATTTTTGCATCATTTACGTAGGCATTTACATCTTCATGCACATTTCATACAATAATTAACACCTTTTAGTATAAAACTCTTGACCTTAAAATTTAAACTAGCAAAGAATCTTAGGTATAGGTTTCTGCTTCCATATAGCCTTGAAAGGCTTTAAGTAAGAATTTCTGAACTTACGAGCTAGCAAATCAGAAAGTTGTCCAGATAAGGTATCTAGGCTCATATTCTCTTTAGTCCAGGAAGAGTTGGATGCATATTCCCTTTAGTCCAGAAAGAGCTAGGCACCAATTGAGTTAATCTACAAAGAGTTAGGCACTAACCAAGTTAGTCCACAAAGAACTGAATGCTAATCGAGTTAGTCCACAAAGAGCTAGGTATTAATCAAGTCTATCCACAAAGAACTGGGCACCAATCGAGTCTATTAATAAATAGCTAGGCACCAGTCGAGTTTATCTACAAAATGTTAGGCACTAATCGAGTCTGTCCATAAAGAGCTGGGCACCAGTCGAGTTTATCTATAGAAAGTTAAGCACCAATCGAGTCTGTCCATAAAGAGTTGGGCACCAGTTAAGTATGTCCACAAAGAGCTAAGCACCACTTGAGTCTGTCCATAAAAGAGTGAGGTACTTACTGAGTCAAAGTCCATATAGTTGGCATCTGTCTAGGGGTGAAACCTTAGAAAATCCAAAGGCCTAGTAAGGAGGTTAAACGCTACAAAAATTTATGAAAATTGCCACCAATATATTATACCCATTACAGCAACACGTTAATTATATCTTATTTTTGTAGGCAATCAAGAGACAACATGTAATTGACTTCTGAACCCTTTCCATACGAATCTTCAATTTGTACATAGACTTCAGAATTTGTTTATAAGGGTTTAGCCTTCAAATGATAAACTCCAGTAAATGACTAATCTCACCTAGCGAAAATAGATTTGTGGCAACTTTATGTTATTTGGTCATTTGTAATGACCATTTAGGGTTTAGTTAGACATGTAATTCGTCTGACAATTAAGTCTCATCCCAATATGAGAAAATAAAATTTATTTATTTAATCTGGCATGTCTGGTTCGTGTTTGGCACATTACGACAGCATCAACACCAAATTTTCTTCCTCTTTATGTGGGCGTTATGAAAACAATTTCTCAGCACTAAAGATATCATTCGTGCAACACATTTATGTTTCGTGTATCTACGTATAACAACCTATGTATTGGCATACATATTTCATATTTATACACATTTATAGGCCTATTGATATCCAGCACCTATTCTATTACCACCTCTAGTTTGATACCTAAAAGTTAAAGTTCTAAATTAAATATTCAAATCTATATTCTGTTAAATACTTTGATTTTTAGAATAATACCATTAGTTAATTAATTGATTTGATCAAAATACCCAATTAAAGAATAGCACTTGTATAAAAATGTCACATTTACTTTTATAATTGAAACTTGAAAAAATTATTTAAAATTTTATTTTTGAAATAAATGGAAAAAATGAAATAATTTATAAGTAGAGAGAGATTGAGAGAGAAGGAAAATGGGATAATGAGAAAGGAAGGGAAGAAAAAGGTGAGAGGAGGTTGTCCATGAACTGACCTTTTCTCATATTGATCTATCATGGACTAAGCATATAAATACTTATTTGACTTGCTTCAATTGGATTACCTTTATCATCCAAAAGCAATTAATAGATAACTAGTCATTTATCTTATTTTTTCTCTTTTTTATTTGAAATTTTAATAGAATATATTTTATTTTTTAAAAGAAATTTTCAGTGTTTTGATTTTTTTAAGAAAATTTTCATAATTTTTAAAATATTAATTTGGATTTTTAACTTTTTGTATTTTTAATATTTTTTGAAATTTGGAATTATTATTAAATTTTCTATTTTTCATTTTAATTTCGATTTTAAAAAATTGAAATTATTTTTGAAATTATTTATTTTTTGTTTTTTTAAAATAAAATAATTTCTATCTTATGATTCTTTTTTTATTTTGTTTCCAAGCTAACGCAATGATGGACTTGCAAGATAACATGACGGTGAATAGAATTTTTTTTTACCACAATGTATTAATTTCTTGAATGTTCTAATCATGTTAGCCAATAAGTACCGAGAGAATATCACCTACAATAAAAAAATGTAATCAGTTAATCATAATCCCTAACCTATGTAAAATTGATGAAAATACTATATAGAACACATGCCTTTAGGTGGCAAATCCTTATTTAATTTTGTGTAATGATTGAATAAATACATGTTTTTAATAAAAAAATTACAAGTGAAATGCTCCTATAATTAATAATGTTAATTTCAAAAGTCAAAATTTTTGATAGAATAAAAATTCAAGTACATAATTATAAATTTTAATTTTTTAAAGTATTAAACTCACGAAAAAATATATATTATACAAGTTTTAAATCAATATTTAACCCTTCAACTTCTGTCATTATAGACACCAAATTTCGTTCGAATCCCCTTTTTCTCTTTTAATAATCTTGAATATTCGAGATTGAGGATTTAATGGCAACCCTTATTGGGAATGATCTTTTTCAGATGAATCATACATTCTCAAAACCTTTTTATTCATAGTTAAATAACCGTAAGTTCACGTGATAAAAAAAAGAATCACACTTCTATCTCTAATTTCGGATATATAGGACAAATATTTAAGAGAAAAATCATTTTTTATCTTTTCTTGTCAAAATTTTGAGAATTTGTTTCTACGAACGATATCACTGGCAAAATTTTCATTTCTAAGAATTTTTAGAGAATTTTTCATTAAACTTAGAAGTTGACCGTCATGTAATTACACCGATACCTGTATTGTATTTATGCCGATACGTACCCCAAAAAATAAAAAATATTCAAGAAAAATTTTATATTGGCATTTTATACCATAAGGAGTCATGCTGTCCATTTTTGTGATTAATTTTAAATTTTTCATAGTATTGCGAGTTTTATGTACATAAAATTTTTCCTGATAAAATTGTTTCAGATTCTGGATTCTCATTTTTACTATTTTGTAAATTAGCAGTTTGGATAATAAGTTTTATTTAATTCATTTTTATATAAATTATAATGGATTCTTTGAAATTTTCTCAGTTTTAAAATACGAGTTTTTATTTATCTGTAAAATTTTATGATGGAATTTTCTCAAGTTTTCAACTTCAAAATTTTTCAAAAATTTGAATTTAATTACCATTAAATCGGTTTTTTCAAAATTCATTTTATTTTGAAAGTTTTACATTTTCTTCTCATTTCCAAAATATAGAGTTTTCTAATCGGTAAATTTTTTTCGAGAAGATTTTTCTTAGTTTATAACTTTTAAAATTCTTCAAATATTATTATTTAATTCATATTAAATCAGTTTAGGAAAATTTCTTTTATTTTTCTCAGTATTGCATTTTTCTTTTGAAATTCTTCTGTTTTTAAAATACAAAGTTTTTTTAGTCTGTAATTTTTTTGGGAAGATCTTTCTTAGTTTATAATTTTTAAAATTATTTAAATATTATTATTTAATTCATATTAAATCAATTTTGAAAAATTAAATTTATTTTGTGAGTTTTTAAATTTTTTCTATTATCGAGATATAGGTTTTATACTCCATAAATTTTTTCGGTGAGATTTCTTTAAGTTTCTAATTTTTAAATTTCTTTAAGTATTAATATTTAATCCATATTAAATCAGTTTTAAAAAAATTAATTTATTTTATGAGTTTTAAAATTTTTTTGTTATAGAGATACGGAGTTTTCTACCCGTAAATTTTTTGGTAGGATTTCTTTGAGTTTATAATTTTGAAAATTCCTCAAATATAATTGTTTGATTCATATTAAATCAATTTTTTTAATATTCATTTTTATTTTATGAGTTTTGTATTTTTTCCATAATTCCTTCCGTTTCCAAAAATACGAAATTTTCTACTCCGTAAATTTTTTGCGAGAAGTTTTCTCAGTTTATAATTTTAAATTCCTAAACATTATTTTTAATTTATATTAAATCAGTTTTGAAAATTTTAATTTATTTTATGAGTTTTAGAATTTTTCCTATTACCAAAATGTAGAGTTTCTACTCTTTAAATTTCTTTAGTAGGATTTTTCAGAGTTCATAATTTTTAAAATTCTTTAAATATTATTTTTTAATCCATAATAATTCAGTTTGTAAAAAAATAATTTATTTTATGAGTTTTGTATTTTTTCATAAAATTTTATGAGTTTGCTATTTTAAAATTTTTCTCATACATAAAATTATCTTAAGTATTAAATTAAATTAAATTAATCATTTGAAATTTTATTTAAAAAACTTAATTTTTAATTTTTACAATTTAATATTTTTAATTAATTTTTACAGTATAATTTTACATATTATATACAAATATTACTCAAAATATCTCTAGAAATCAATGATGTCATGCATGACATCACTCTAAGATGACAAGGGTATGGGCTTACGACACAGTGTTTATTATTTTCTAACCTAACAAGTTAACTTAACATAAAAAAAAAAAAAAAGAAAAGAAAGAAAGAAAGAAAGAAAGAAAAAGATAAAAGGCCAACGGCCACAAAGAAAAGGAGCAGGCTTCTTGCCTTCCTTCCCACCTTGAAAAACCATGGGATAATCTCTCCTAAATTGCTAAGGACTTCCATGCCAAATTTAGCCATTTTTCTCAAAATTTCTCATGAATTTTTAGGTTTTTAAGCCTTTCAAGGTAGCTTCATTAGAAATCTTGTAATTTTTGCCTATTTGCATTATTTTTCTTCATTTTTGTGAGTCAAAAGACATGTTAAAGTTCATGGATTTCATCCATGTTGAAAGGCTAAATATGTTAACAATGATCTATTTTCTATATATTTGTTGTTATTCTTTGTTTTTTTATATTAGTTGTGCCTTGATTCGTTTTTGTATATATTTTTGTTGTTGTTGTGATTTTGATTTTGTTGTATAGGTGTGGTTATGTTAATCTTTTCTTGAAGTTTGTATGATAATATATTGTTAAATACTTTTTTGCATATTTATTTTTGTGATTTTATTTTTATTTAAGCTTGATAATATTCTAAGATGATATTAACATGCATTTAGGTCTAATTTCATGAAAAGTGATTTTTTAAGGTCATTTTGTTAAATAGTTTGAATTTTAGAGGTTAAATTTTTTTCTTTAATTTTTTTAGGCCACTTAGGAGCTATTTTGGTTCAGGGCAGCATTGGCAGGGGCTGTTTCACAATTTTTCCATTTTTTTCAAACCCATTTATGGGTGTTTCCTAGCTTGGTTGAAACTCATAGAGCTCAAAATTGCAAATTTTCATTTTTTAGGCTATTTAAGCGTATTTCTTATTTGGTCAAATCCTTAAGGACCATTTTATAACTTTTTTAAAATTCTCTAAATTTATTTAGAGGTATCTACATTATTAAGTCAATTAAGTAGTGACTAGAAAATAAAAATTTTCCATTTTTACGCATTTTGGGGGCATTTAACAATTTTAAAAAAATTTAAGGATTTAGCTACAAATATCATAATTTTTTTAAGGTCATGGGTGCTTGGCCAAATGTCCTACAGTCCTTAGGTGAATTTCTCATGTATTTTTGATGTGTTTTGATGTGTGTGTTATGCTTATTAAATCATTTAGGGACAATTTGCAATTTTAGAAAAGTTTAAGGACCATTAGGAAAATCTAGCATTTTTAGGTCAAAATGGTTATCTCTAGCATGAAATCATCCACTTAGATTATTTTAAATATTTTTAGCATTCCATTGGTCTTCCGGTGAGGTGCTAACAATACTAAAACCTTTCATTTTCTTTCGGTTCTCCATTAGGATACGAAATGCAATTTTTCAAAAGCTAGGGACTTAATGGTATTTTTTCATTGTAGGTTGCTTTAAAAACATAAATTACCCATTTAGGGTATTTTGGGCCAAAAAATATTTTTAGCAGTTTAGTCAATTTAAGACTAATATTTAATCTTGGAAAATTTTATGGATCCATTTGTAATTTTTGTACTTTAGGTCATTTTTGTCATCTAAATTACCCATTTAGAGTAAAAATCATCATCGATTATCTTTTCATGTCCTTTAGGGCTACCGGGATACTTTCATGTCGAAGGTACACCATAAAGGCATTTTGGTAATTTTCTTAGAATCGATTTTTAGGTAGTCATCGGGATGTTTTTATGCCAAAGATGTGCATTTAAGATAGGTTCACATTTCTGTGATCATTTCGAGTCTTTTAGGGTTACCTGGATACTTTTACGTTGAAGGTACACCCCAGGGGTATTTTGGTAATTTCCTTCAAGTGAAGTCCTAGGTAGTCATCGAGATACTTTTATGCCAAAGATGTACGTTTAGGATATGTTCACCTTTTTATAATTTTTTTATGTCTTTTAGGGTTATCGAGATACTTTCACGTCGAAAGTATACCCCTAAGGGCATTTTGATAATTTCTCTCAAATCGAATCCTAAGTAGTGATCAGGATGCTTATATGCCAACTATGTACATTTAGGATAGGTTTGCCTTTCTATGATCCTTTTCACGTCCTTTAGGGTTATCGAGATATTTTCATGTCAAAAGTACACCCAAGGGTTATCGAGATGCTTTTATGCCAAAGATGTACATTTAGGATAGGTTCACCTTTCTATGATTGTTTTTCTATCTTTTAGGGTCGCTGAGATACTTTCACATCAAAAGTACACCTTAGGGGTATTTTGGTAACTTTCCTAAAATCAAGTCTTAGATAGTAACCGAGATGATTTTATGCCAAATGTGAGTATTTAGGATTCGCTTAGCCTCTTAAGGTCATTTTAGTGTCCATTAGGGTTATCGGGATACTTTCACGTCAAAGGTGTATCCTAGGGGTATTTTGGTAATTTATCTCATCGAGATGCTTTTATATCAAAGGTGAATATTTAGGATTGGTTTAGCCTTCCAAGGTCATTTTAAGGTCCATTAGGGTTACTAGGGTACTTTTACGTCAAAGGTTTATCCTAGGGGCATTTTGGTAATTTTTCTTATCATGATGCTTTTACGCCAAAGGTGAGTATTTTAGAACTGGTTTAGTCTTTCTAGATCATTTTAAGGTCCATTAGGGTTACCAGAAAACTTTCATGTCGAAGGTATACTTTAAGGGTATTTTTGTAATTTTTCTTCGAGTCTAGTCTTAGATATGCATTACGATGCTTTTAGGTTGAAAGTGCATATTTAGGATAGGTTCACCCTTTTTCAAGCATTTTTTAGTCCTTTAGCTATTACTGGGATCTTTTACGTTAATAGAATACCCCAAAGGTATTTTCATAATTTTATATTAGAACCATATCCTATATAAGTACTAGGATACTTTCATGTCGAAAGTATACATTAAGAATATATTCAACATATTAGGTCATTTCTAGGTCATAGAGTCCGTATTTTTATAACAAAATTATTTTTATAAATGAGGAAATGTCTCATAATTAAATAAATACGTAGGATTCCTACCAGAATATGTGAGGAATTCTATGGATTCTTTTAATAACAAGATACTCTTTTTCAAAATGGAAGTCAAGATTTTTCAATTTTTGTAAAAATAAAACCTTTCGTATTCCACAAGTTCTTCAGCGGGGTATAATAGAGAATGATAAAAATCTTCATGTTCTCTTGGTTCTCCCAGAGGGTATGGAAGAAATTTCGATTTCCAAAAACATTAAAATCCAATTCTTTCGAAATAATAAATTTCTATAATAAAATATTATGGAAATTATAATTAAATATCAAATATTGGAACCAAATAAAAATCAAATTTAAGTTAACATGCGATTAATGAGGTACTGATTACTTGGTATCACGAGAAGGTCGATCCTTACTTATGATTGTAACCGACTCTCAAACCCTTTTATGCGATTTTTGGTATTAGTGCAAACCTTGGAGTTTATTTTTAGGGGTTTCGTAACTCTCAAAAATATAAACTCCAACAGGTGTCCAATCTCACTTGGCTAAAATTAAATTGGTGGCGACTCTAAAATAAATGATCATTTCGTAACGATTATTTAAAGAAGTTGAGTGAGCAATTCATCTCGACAATTCAGTCCCCAAGTATGAAAAATAATATTAATGCAGATATGTACCCTTAAAAATAGAAAAAAATAATTATATAAATATTTATATAGAAATAATGGATACATTATTCATTTTAAGTCGGGCTAGTCAGGATTCGTATTCGGGTCATATTGCGACAGTCATAATGCTTGTAAGTTTAAAGATTGTAATATCATCTAAAATGGAAAAAGAAAAAGCTACTGAATGGAACAAGCATGTTGGATCAATACCCCAATGAAAGGATCTCTTTCTAAACTGTCATTTAGTATAAATAGAGGTAGTAAGTAGGTGAGTTAGGTTTGGCTTTTGATTTTTTATTTTTTTTAGTTTATTTGAGTTCGAGTCTATTCAAATTCGGGTTTAGTTTGGGTTTGGGTTCGGATTCAAGTATATTTTACATCATTTTTTATTTTATTACTATATAATCGCTTTTAAGTAATTTAATGTTTTAAAAAGTAAATTATTAAATTATTATTTTTAAGTAAATTTTTGTTATAATATGATATTTTTAATATATTCATATATAAAATTAATTTTTAAATAATTTATTATTACAATATTATATATTGCAGATTAATCATATTGATACTTAAAATAATTGATACGTTTTGTGTATTCATGTCGTATTTTAATTATTTTTCAATTGTGTTTGCATTGTATAATTATGTTGCATTTAAAATTTTCAATTTTGTGTCACATATCATTACTCGTCGTATTCGTATTCATGTTACTTCTTATTTCATAGTCATATTAAAAACATTATATATTTACGTGTTAATAATTCATTTTATGTAAATTTTGACACGTTTGCATATTTGAGTCATGTTATATGATTATTAAAATAATGAAAACTAAAATTTTAAAAGAATTATGTATAAAATATTTTTCTCACAACAAAATACAAATAAAATAATATATAAAATAACTAACAATAAATTATTAATGGTGCTATTATATTTTTCACAATATTCTTTTTTATAAAGTATTAAAATAAAATATCTTAAGCACAAAATTACTTTTTGTCTACGCTATTTAGCAATATATTTTATTTTTTACAATATACTTTCAATATTAGTCTTATAATCATGAAGAGTTAATAAAAGTTTCATCTATAATAATATTTGCTTTGATATTAATTCATAGGTTTGAGGGTGATACTTACAAGCGACGAATTAAAATTTTTATAAATTGATCAAGATTTTTAATTTTCTTTGGTTATTTGCTATTCTTATATTGTACTTGTTTTCTCTTTACCATTAAAGTACTATTAAATGTAATTTTTGAAAGTGCTTTCTGCACTTTAATCTTTTTGTTTGAGGTTGGGTACAGATTAGACCTGCTCAAAGGCTGGGCTACCCACCCAAGCCTAATGGCCTATTTGATATTTGTAAGGGTTTGGACAAAAATATTAGACTCGAAAAGTGAGCTTGGGCAAAAAAAAATTAAGCCCCATTCAAAAATGGATCGGGTTTTGGCTCCAACTTCCAAAGTTGAACCTAACTTGGACCATTTTATTATTACATAATATGTATCAATTTTATATTTTATCTATTATATAATTTTTATCATATAAAAAATACATATATATAATATTATAATATAAACATTAAGAATCAGCTTAAATTATTTATATTTTTAACTTGTTAAAAGAAAAATATCAAATTAATAAAGATTAAATTTTGAAAAATATAATATAGGTTAACCTAAACGGGCTTGGACTATCTATTTATAAATATGTGTGGGCGTAGGCAAAATTAGAGGCCTATGTTGGCCGAGTTTAGGCAAGCATGTTTGATGTTAATATCATGTTTAGGCCTAACGTGGCCCAACCCATGAACACCTCTAGGCATAGACGTTGCTTAATAATATATACTAATTTCTAAGCTTTTTTGTTTCTATTATGCTATCTTTATATTCTCTTCTCCTATGTTGCTAGTCTAAGTTTAACATATAATTTTTTTTATTTTTGATATGGTATTTTCTATTATAGCTTCAATATTTTTTAATTTACTTTATTACTTTATTATACTATTATTAGACTCTAATTATCATTACTTGAAATAACAATAATATAATAAGAATAAAATTCAAAGAAGCACTTAAAACTTTACTAGTAAAATCTATAAACTTTCAACATTTAATGAGTTCAACCAATTAAATTAAAGAAAATGTGATAGATTGATAATATACTATATGGACAATATTTTCAAAGCTTATGGTATGATTTATTTTTTGACAAATTATTATTTTATCATATATAAAATAAAAACTAAGTTTGAAATATTTAATTAAATTATTAAAAAATATTAAAATAAAATTGATAATTAAACTTTTTGCTTTATAAAAAAATTATTTAATTACACTTTCATCATTTTTATTTTTAGTATTAAATTTGGGTTTGGTTCAGTCTCGGGTTTGGGTTTTGATCTTTTCGAGTTTCGATTCATTTAGGTTTAAATTTATACGGGGTCGGGCATTTCAAGTTTGATTTTTCTCAGGTTCAGGCTTTTGACTTTTTGATCAAATCAGGTTCCATTGAGTTTTGGCTCAAGTTTTCAAGTTCGGGTTTATTTTGCTACATCTAAGTATAGACTAAGAAATAAGACAAGTTGTTTCTTAAACAACATGAAACAAAGCAACTTTAAATATAGATATTTAATAGTAGACCTGCCAATGGGGTAGGTTAGGTGTGTTTTGGATCAAATCATTTTGGATTAGATTATTTTAGATTTTAAAATTTTTGAATTTTAGTTTTTTCGGCTTTGGATCATTTCAGGTTTGAGTTATTTTTGGTTCGAGCCATTTTGGTTTAGAGTTTTTTCGAGTTTGAGTCAATCAGGTTTAACATTTAGGTTAATTAGGTTTCGAGTCATTCTAGATTCGGATCATTTTAGGTTTAGGTCAATCAGGTTAATCAATTTCGAGTCAATTTAGTTTAACAATCCGATTTATCAGGTTTGGTCATTTTGAGTTAGGATTATTTAGGGTTAATTATTAAGGTCGATTTGGATTCTAGTCATTTCAGGTTCGAGTTATTTCGGGTTTAGGCAATTTTAAGTTTAGTGCATTCTCGGGTTCGAGATGGTTAATTTTTAAATTATTGAATTTTTTAGTCAAATCGGATTAGATTATATTTGGATTTAGTGAATTGGTCGAATTTTTTATATTCGAATCAGAGTTGACAAATCTATTTAATAGTGAATCACCATTTTGTCCCACATTTGTATTGTGTATGCCTTCATATTATTAATAATTATACTACATTTATATATTATACACATGCTAAGTTTGATATCATCAAGGAAAATAATATCAACTTAATATAAAAATATACAAATTTTAAAATTAAAGATATGCATATCAACGTACTTTTTGAAAAAAAAAAAAAAAACTATCCGATATTCTTTTTTTGAAAATATAATTTTATATACTCGTTTTTCATCCATCCATAAGAGTGGGTATACCATAATTTAAAATCAATAAAATTTTTTATTGAGTTAATTTCAAGAGTCACGTCAATTCAATTGTTAAATTCATAAAAAATAAAAGAAATTATTATAAAATATAAACTCAAGAGTACATGCATCTCCTCACTATAAAAAAAATTAACTATCCATTAAAAATTACCTACTTTTTTATATATTATTTTTTTCATTTTTCTTTTAAATCATCACTTTTTCATTTAGGTAGTGTTGTGGCAAATTTAGTTATTATAAAATAACTAATTAAATTGACGTTTAAAGTTAAGTAACATATCAACTAAGAATCAAAAGAAAAAATATATATATATATATATATTAATAATATTAAATATAAAATCAAGGATATATACTTCTCTCTTTCTCTTTAGAAAGGACGGAAAGGGGGAAAAAGGAAAAAAAAATTGATATATTCATGTTTTGTCCGTATTATTTTATCATGCTATAATTATATTTAAATTATTATATTTATATAATTTTTGATACGTTAATAATTAAATTTTATGTAAATTGTAATACATTCGTCTATTTATTTTATGTTTGTATTATTTTTATATTATGCCATGTTTTAGGTAGTTTTTCTTGTCATATACTTTTGTTGTGTTAAGTCAAATTGAAACTATTCGAATATCTTTTAATTTTGTTTCATGCGTCGTATAATGATTGAGTTTTTCTTAATTTTTTTTAAATAAGGTAATCTTAGTTTTTGGGTTTTATGCTATTGAATTAAAAAATTACTCTATTGATAAATGATCACTAAAAATTTAAGTATTGGTTAATATAAGATGGATTATGTATTTAATATTTCTGTAAACTTTAGGTACTAAATTAGAAGACAACTATTATGATGGTTAAATGATAAAAAGCTATGTTAAATGATGTTAAAGTTATGAGTTGTTGTAGGTTCATTGCTGGATTTATATTTATGCATTTTATAACTCTTAATATAAATATTAATCACTGATATCAACATAATCTAAATGAATTAAATTTTTATTTTTATTTTAATTTTTATATATAAGTACATGTTAAATGTAGAGAATTTAAATCTCAAATATCGATAATAATCATAGAAATCTAATTTGCAACAAAGTTTTATAATCTTTATTTTTTATTTAAAAATGCAAGGAATATGAGACAAAAGATATAAATAACATTTTGACAATTATTTTTTGAAATATATCAAGTACTCCAATTTCATATATAATGTTTGATTTTTCAAATACTTTTGTCTTTTTGAACAATTTGCTTTTGCATTAAAATGTAATGAATTTCACTCTAAACTTCAATTTCAGCACTATAAAAAAATTATATATGTATATATATGCTTCAATAAGGATCGCCAAATTACGTTTGTTATAAAGTATTAGTTATTTTAGAGCTATGTGTAAGTTATTATTATAATTTTATCTTTTAAAAAAAAACATCTCACGACAAAAAGATGGCCTTTGCTACTAGCTTCATGGACAAAGGTGTAAATTTTGTTTTTGTTGAGGGTTGGTATGAATCTAGAACTAATTCCCATAAATGTCAACACATAAGAGACTCAATCAACCCTGCCCATGTACCTATTTTTCAATTATATAATAAAAAGATTTTTATATTTATAGATTATGTAATTTATATCATATAAAAAATTTATATATACTATAAATCAAATATTAAAAAATGTATAACGTTATCTATATTTTAAAATTAATGAAAGAAAATAATTATATTATTAAAGATTAAATTAAAATTTAAAAATAAATTTTAAAAATATATATATGAAAAAGCTTAAATGAATTTAGACAACTATTTATAAATATAAACTGATTTTAACAAATTTTAATATCAATATTTTAAATTAAATTAAAATAAATATAGATAATATTAATATCATACTTAAATATAATCTAAACTTAATCCGACTCGTAAACACTCTTAAATTATGATAAAAAATACCTAATAGCACGGATTCGAAGGTCCGTCCTTCTCAAACGGACCCTCGGGCGAAAAACAGTGTTTCCGTATTTCAAATAGTACTATTTTATAATAGTTCTAAATTACTAATTAATAATCTGATAAACTTAGCCGAAGATGAATGAAATCTAGGTGATACAATGAAGCGAAGTGCAGCGGAGGAGGGGATTAGTAACAGATATGCTACTCGAAACACCAAAGTTGGATTTTTGGCCCATTTGGTTGGGCAACGACCCTGACTGACATGGCAGTGAATTAAGTCTTAACTTTGTTGAGTTTTGGGACAGGAGCCCAAGACTTCGATGAGCCACTTGCAACGAACAGAAATAAGCATAATCCACAAGTATGGTGTGGCTTATGTGACACCGTCGCTTGCAAACGTGCCTTATCTAATCGCTGTCGCGGATGTCAGAGCTTTGTCATCTCCATAATATCCGATTTAGAACACACGCCAACACTCTCTCAACTATCTTCTATCATGGCTTCCTCAACTCTCTCCCCTTCAGCTCCTTCTCAGGTATATTCTATTCCAACACTTGTTGGGTAGTTAAATTGCTTTGTAAATTCCTTCTTCGAAACTTCGTTTTTTTCTTTTAACTCATTTTGTGTGTTTTTTAGCAGCTATGCTCCAGCAAGAGCGGCATGTTCAGCCCATCGTCACAAGCTTTTCTTGTTAAACCAACAAGGACCCAGATGGTTAAAAAGGAGAAGAGAATGATACTAACTTGCCAGGCCACTAGCATCTCTGCTGATAGAGTGCCAGACATGGGCAAGAGGCAGCTTATGAATCTGCTTCTTTTGGGGGCTGTTTCACTCCCTACAGGTTTCATGTTGGTTCCTTATGCAGCCTTCTTTGTCCCAGCTGGGTACAGTTCTCCTCCTCCTCCTCTTTCCTTGTTCAGTTCCTAATGAGGGTTGAAATTGATGCCTTAGATTATTCATCTGATTCTTATAGCTGATTTATTGAATTTTATAGGAACAGTTACCTGTTAGTCAAATTTAAGTTACTACTATTGGTTTATAAATTTTGAAATGATTAATCTCTACCCTTGAAAATATGCTAAATGCCAAAACATAAGCTCTGTAGTAACGTGATTGTGGTATTGAATGAGCAGAAGCAAGATATAGGTTATGGCCCCTCAGTTGATTTGAACCAAATTCCTCATTATAGCTGACTCCAGTAGTCTGATAATAAATTTAGGATTGACCTTTTGTTTTACCATTTATAACCATATTCTGGAACCTTGGAGAACTTAGCCATTCAACTAATTGGGGTCAGATATGAAATTATAAACCATATCACTATTTTTCATCCCTAAATAACTTAGCGTTTACTTGCTAGGCGATCACATTGTCTACATTCGTATTAAACCTTTATTGATATGAAATAACAGGGGGCGAGGTGCTGGTGGTGGTACCGTTGCCAAGGATGCGATAGGAAATGATGTCATTGCTGCTGAATGGCTTAAGACTCATGGCCCTGGGGACCGAACCCTGACTCAAGGACTGAAGGTAACTTATAGGATGTTAATTACAATTTGGTCTAATTGAATGTTGAAAACCCTCCAGATAGCATTCAACATTAAAGCTCTAGGAGCTCTGGTTTCTTCTTGGAACATTATTGCCATGTAAGCACTTACAATGCAAGGTTTTCATGGTGAATGGTGAATTTTGCAATGAGTTATGCTTGCAATTGATTAAGCTTAATCTTCCTTTTTGTTGAGGTTTTCTACATATTGCTGATGTTGGTTCTATAGCTAATATCATGTAGTAAGATATTTTAAGAGATGTAGGGTTCTTTTACTGAAGAAGCATAAAAAAATTGCGATTGATAAAATTAGATTTTATCCATTATTTATTTGAACATTCTAAAGTCATGACATTGTGAACAAGTATGTGATTTTTAAGGACGTTTTGATTATTTATGAATTTTTTTCAGGGAGACCCCACCTACTTAGTGGTGGAGAAAGACAGAACTCTTGCAACATATGGTATAAATGCTGTTTGCACTCACCTTGGATGTGTTGTTCCATGGAATCAAGCTGAGAACAAGTTCATTTGCCCCTGCCATGGATCTCAATACAACGATCAAGGAAGAGTTGTAAGAGGACCTGCCCCACTGGTGAGTCAGATTAAGAGCGAATATATAAATGTATATATATATATATATATATTTTTTTTTTTTTCAGTTATTTCACTCAACTTTAGGAAAAATTGTCATAACGCAATGTTATGATCAATACGTGACTGAAAACATGTCCGCGATTAAAATTTGAATTCCCACGCAGAACTTCATTGGCGAAGGAATACAGACGTGCATGCAGTCTATTAGTCAAAAGTTTGCAAATCCAAAATTTTGTTCTCAAAATATGTTATCTATTTTTTTGTTTTATTTTGTTTTTTCCCTTTTTTTTTTTTCTTTTTTGTCATTCTTTCCCTATAATGAGTTAATAATTAACCAATTTGGAACAGTCCTTGGCATTGGCTCATGCTGGTCTTCAGGAGGGGAAGGTTGTCCTTACTCCCTGGGTGGAAACAGATTTCAGAACTGGTGAAGCTCCATGGTGGGCTTAAACATCTTCACAATTCATTCCGAGGTTTGCATGTATTTAAGATTTGTGTTCAGCTTCAGCCTGTAAGTTTTCCAACGTTGCTAAACATCCTGTACCGTAGAGTTATTCTTCCGCATAATGCAGTTTGTACGATGGAAGAACCTAGTTCATTCCAATATTAGGCATGGCGTGCCACTCATATTCTTCTGATATTCAAAATTTTTCTTTTATATCTATTCATGAAGGTGTGATTACTTTTCTAACTTGAATTTTCCCCAATTAGACAACAAAATTGAAAATGGTACGAGAAATAACATGATATACATTACAAAATAAGATATTTTTAGGGATGAAGTCAAGATACGATAAAAAAGTCTTCTCTATTTTCAACTTAATAGTATTGGGATAAATAGTCCCTATTTAATAGTATTGAAACGAATGTCATTCGCCCAAAACTTTTCAAAGATATAATTTTATAGAATAACTATTAGGGATAATTTTTTCACCCCTGAAACTTTTAGAGATGATTTTTTATTTTTTGTAAATAATTATTAATTGGTCTCAATTATTCTCAATTTTGTTCTTATATGCAGTGGGAAGTAATCAATTTACCGAACATGTCATATATTTCTTCAATTTTATCACTTGACCTTTTTCCTTTTAATTTTTTGTGAAGGAATTTGTAGCTCAAGAACAAGAGAAAGAGGTCGCAGATTTTAAGATTCAAATTTCAAATATATTTGATGTCACTTTTTGAGTGTAACTATGTGAACTGACTTAGTTAAGCCGTCATTTGCCTATTTTTGTCTAATGTAATTGATCAAATATAAAACAAATCTCTAGGTATACTATTATTATTATTATTATTATTATTATTGCAGACAGCATACGAATAATAATGTAATTTGTATTTTTCGTTCAATTTTCCACCGTTTTCTTTTCTATGGATAAGTGAAATTGACTCATTAATCCCCAGGCAACAACGCAGCCTTGCTTAAAGAGAAAAAAGTTGTAGAACAAGCACCCGAAATTAGACTAGAAAGCAACACAAACAGCAGTCAAACTTAACAGGTTAAACCGACAAAATAAATATCCAGTTTTCACAAAAATCTCAATCATGTTTGTTTTTGCAACAAATATTAGACAAATTACTCATCCTTGTTTCACATCTTTCATCCAATTGTTTGAAGATATAGCTTGATTTTCCACTATTTTCTCTTCCTAACCTTTATGAGTAGTAAAATAGAAGAACAATAATGAGAAATAAATATAGTTGATTCTCTCTACTATAATATTTATGTCCCAAGTTATTAGTATATAAAGATCTTCAACGGCACTTTTCTAATGCTGCTTATATTGCAATCAATTTAGCTCTCAAATAGTTATTCTTATCCGTTTGAGTCCTCAAATATTTATTTTTACCCAATTAAACCTTCAATTGAATGAAAATTGATGATATCTTTAACCAAGTTTCGTTAAATTAAGGGCTAAATTGTATGAAAATAAAAGTTTGAACACTTAATTAATTGCAATAAAATTATAGGAGTTTAGATGATTTTTAGTTTTAGTTGAATACTTGTTTTTATTTATTTAAACCAAAATTTTCCCAAATTTGCAAAATCTCAAGATTAATATTTAATTTTGCATTGCTGTTGCCATTGAAAAATGCGAAATAAGAAAGCTCAGCTGGAAACAATACCTATCCTCTTGTGCTTATGTGATTGGAAAACAACAATATTATGAAATGCTTTTAGAAGTAACAAGAGTAGATGATATTTATCGTTGTGTTAGGTTAAAAAAAGAAACAAGTTTTCGCTGCCAAACTCACCCATAACCCCATTAGTGTGAGATGCATGGCTAGAGCTAAGAGATAATATATAGATATATATATATATATATATAAAAATCCTAATTTTAAAAAAAAATTACGGACATAAAAATTTAAATTTCGCATCTATTAAATACGTTCTTTTATATTTAATATGATTGCATGTGATTTGCCTCTGCATTCCAAGTTCTAACAAAAAATTTTGCAGTGGTCCCAAGTGGAGTAAAGCTGCCTCTAATTTTTTGAAACTCGTGATGAGTCTCTCAATATGTGACTTATCTTGATAACAAATTTATTGCGTCCATGATATATCACTTAGCTGGTTTTGGGAAAACATAATCACATTTGTGCATTAAACACCTAAACTCGATTAAGATATGAAAATATGAGGTGTTCAATAAAGTTTTAGTCAACTCAATTATGACATGAATATGACATTCAATCTGTATCGAGTAATTTAACTACCAATTTACCGATTTTTGCAAGTTAAAATACTCTTTAAGTAAAAAAAAAAAAAAAAAACACTTTTTAACTCAATACATTTAGTTAAACTATACTCAGTACTTAGGAATAAGTCATTTAAGTAGACTTTGACACTGAATTATACGATAGTTGACAATTATCTTATTGAACTAGGATCATCTTTTCGATGACTTACAACTTGTATAGAGCTCTTCCCATTGAATTAACCATTTGTGATACATCTAATAACACAGTATTTGCATGATATATGTTATACCTTCTTATTTATGAAGTAAACAATTGATCCTATGGGTTAAAGTATATAGGATACTTAAAATAGCATAGGG
>JBBYHK010075478.1:0-11612 GCA_038382065.1 Adansonia grandidieri | reverse complement strand
ATAAGGTGATTTTAGGTGTGATATGGAGAATATGAAGGTGGATGAGTGATATAGAGAGGATTCACCACTTTATGTGACATCGGAAACCTATCTCATTTGTTTTTGGCTTTGGTTAACTTGATAAAATCATTGGCCAACATATGATGAATTTAGGAGAAATAATTTACCTGAATTCATAAGGATAAATATATGATACAAGAACTACATGGATTAAATATGAGTAGACATTACACCATGCTCATAGTCTTTTTGGAATATTTTTTAAAAGGACTAAATTATACTAATAGGCTAATTTCTAGGAGGTTTCTTTAAGAGGTTATATTGACTCTTCAACATTTAAGATGGTCATTTTAGGTTGCTAGATCTCGCTCTTGCTCTATGAATGTAATTAATAAGATTAATTATATTCATTACCAATATGTTTGGAACCTAATGGGTCACACACATAGGACATTTTGCTAGATTAAACTTGGGATTCAATTAAGTTGAGGTGATTTGGGTATAGAATGAAATATACTAAGGTGGATGAGTGATCTAAAGATGATTCACCACTTTAAGTGACATCGGAGACATATCATATTTGTTCTTGGTTTTGGTTAACTTAATAAAGTCATTAACCAATGTATGATTATCTTAGGAGAAATTGTTTTTCAATTCATAAAGTTAACCATATGCTACAAGAACTAGCATGGATTGAATATGAGTAGACATTGCACCATGTTCATGGTTTTTTTTTTTTTATATATATTTGATGTAAGTTACACTAATAAACTAGTTAGTGAAAAGCATCTTTAAGAGGTCATATTGACTTTTCAATGCTAATAATGAAGATTTTTCTTAACTTAACTTTCATTATTTATGTTTGTATTTTATGTTATTTTATTTATTTTATATCTATTTGATATGCATGAGCCAAGTTTCCCAACAGTTTGGTGATTTCATTTTTTTTACTAGCATCCAAAAAAAAAATGAAGAAAGTCTTCCCCTCAATTTTTCCTTTAACATGTGTTAAACCTTCAAGGTTCTAAATTAAAATATTAAGCCCATGTCTCTTAATAATTTTCTTTTTGGCTAAAATGTTGCACTTTATTAAGAAAAAAAATGCATTGAATTCTTTTGAAAATGAGTTTAGGCAAAAGATTAAAAAAGTTATTAAGGTCACAGTTTGATAATATGAGAAGAAATTGCAGATGCTAAGATTCAAATCGTAAATCCATTGAATTCCACTTCATAAGGATGGTCACATGAAACAATTCAGCTAATTAAACTGCAATTTCGATTTTTCTTCTTTACAAGAGAGAAAAGGAAGAGAAGGATTTGATAACTCTATAAAATAGAGTTATTTAGTCCTATTATATGCAATAAATTAGCTAGATCTTAGATATTTTTATTTAGATTTTATTTATTAATTTTTATTTTAGTATTATTTTATTCTATTAGTTTTTAATTTATTATTATTTACTTTTATTATATTTTAATTACTTAGTTATTTAAATACTTTCCATCATTTTGTAGGTCAAAACCCGAAGAAGTTTCCAAAAATTCAATAACTTAATTAAGAAATAAAGTGGTCTTAATCAAGCAAAGTGATTAAGTTTGGTAGTTTCCAAAAATAATATGCTCAAGCTACTTGGGACCAAGTTTCTACCTTAAGGGTTTTGCTTATATATAGGACTCTTAAAATTAGAATGAGAAAACATCCAAGATACTTTATAGGTTTTATTTTTCTTAGTTCTCGAAAGAGGAGAGAAGCCATCAGGATTTTACAATAAGAGAAACATTGAAGAAATTAAGAAGAGACCCAAAAAATCTTAATTTTCTCTTCACTTTAATCCTTTTATCTTTATTGTATTGTTTATGATGGTGAAACTCTAGTATTTTGTATTTTATTTAATTAATATGAGCTAAATTTTTTTTTTACGATTACGATGTAACTCAACATGTGATTTGGATTATTGTCTTATATTTAAGTTATTTATTCAATCTTGTTCATAATGCTTTTAGTTACTTGATTACCAATTAGATTGATATAGTAATCTTAATGAACTTGGAAAAAGGAATTTTGTATTTAAACCTAGATTGAATGATATATGTTTCATATTCATTTATTAGGATGAATTGATTTGCATGTTAGATAGGAATATACGAACATGCCATATATAACCAAATTAGAGTCGAAGCTTAATGAGTTTCTTTTAACTAAATTTGCATAGAAATATAGTAAATTGGTTAAAAGAGATATTATTATGAGACCATCGGAAGATATTTATAAATAAATTAGAACTCTATGTTAACAACTTATTATCATTAGTCAAGTTAAGAGAGTGGAGTTTTTTCAAATGGAGTTTTAAGGGAAATTATAATCCTAGGCCTTTATTATTGATTAAGAAAATCCTATTTAATTTCTTTTTTTGTTTTTTAGTTAATTTTAGTTTAATTTTTAATCTTACTTTACAACCTTTTAATTAGTTGCTTGAATAAGATTAAAAGCGTTTTAATTTTAGTACTTAGCAAAATTTAGTATCAATTCCTTATGAGATCGATATTGTACTTTATCACTATATTACTTGTTGCGATACATACACTGGTGTAATTAATTCATACGATAAGATTAGATGATGATGATGATGAGTAGCATGGATTATTTTGTCAATGTGCACAATCAAATCTGAGTGTGCGAAATAATTACTTGATTTTAGAAATTGAAGTTTAATAGTATAGTTTTTCAATTTAGAGAATAAGATTTTATGTCATCTTAGTTTACAAAAAAAAAAATCGAGGGTAAATCATTTAAAGCATTCTAGTCGAGTAATTTATATTTAGGATCATTGACTTTAGCATTGGTCTTTATATAAGTTATAAATACTTAATTTCATCAAATTATATCACTGAACTTTTATTATAAATAAATTATATCACTTAAGCTAACTTCATAAGTGATCCTAACGGAAAAGCTAATAATGCATACGTACATGACTTATTTTTAAATTTCATTAAGATAATATCTGATAGACGTATGTTATGTTTGTATGCTAAATCAGCTTTTTTTATAATTACTTAATAAAATTAGCGTAAATGACTTAATTCATTAATAATAAAAGATTAAAATTGTAATGTAATAAAACTAAAAGTTTATAACTTAGACAAAAATTGATATTAAATTATCCAAATCATTTAAGAACTTTTTAACCGAACTTTTACATTTTCAATAAATAGTGCAACAACTACAGAAAAAATTACTAGCATTTATTTATCTTTACAATGTAAAAGCATTTACATAATAAAGTTTTATTATAATTTTTTTTCCAAAATGACGTCTGATACGAGAAAATCTCTTTAAAATTAGGATGATTTAATCGTCCTTATTAAACCACACTATATGATAATAATTTAAAAATCGTTAAATGATAGTAACTTTAAATCAACGACAGTTATTAGATTACTCCTTTCTGAATAACTTCAGTCTTATCGAAAACTGTGAGTTAATTTTTTTGGTTGAAGAACAGTGATCATCAAAATCATTGTAGAACGAATTTATACTAAAAGTATTGCTTAGCAAAATATGCAACTTCTCTCCAAATTTTAGTTTTATAATCAGATCAAGTCTCAACTTTTTTATCATTTTATATATAAACTAATGTGAACTTTAAATGTGAATAATTTTGAAATGTAGTCATCCAACTGATATCTCGATACATTATAATTTTTTGTAAAATAATAAATTATTATTTTATAATTTGTTCATTCAATAAAAACTAAAGTTGTGGCTTATTTTCAAATATATATGTATATTAAAATCTCCATTTTATTCATAATAAAATTGCAATTGGTGTTTTATATTCGATGAATTTTTTTCTTTTATCTAACATAATAATTTGTAATATTACATTCAATTCAAAAATTTATGATCATTAGTGATCAAATTGTCTTAATGATCTTATTATTATAGTAATTAAATCAGCATAATAATCTTAAAAATAATGCCAAATATTATTTAAAAAGCTGGTTGTAAGACAATTTAATACAATCTATTATTTTTCCACTTTTATTAGTGATGCAAAAATAAGAATATAATACAATCTATTATTTTTCCACTTTTATTTTCAATGCTTTATGCCAAAAGGGATGGCACTTATAGTGCGAGTGCAATAAGAAGAGACACCGTATTAGTATTACTCATACTGGTTAACATGTATCGATTTTAAAATAAAACGAAATGGTTTTAATAATGTATCATTTAAGTTTTTATATAGATCTATAACAATCATACTGACTTACACCAATTAATATCGATATGTATTGATCAATATTGGTTGAAACAAGATTTTAAATTTTTTAAAATTTTCACTTTTTCTTAAATCAGTTTATAATGTTAAAATTTATATTTACATAAATATATATATGTAATGTTGATATTTTTGCATACATATATATTAAATGTTTTATTAAAAAATTTATAATAATGTATATGTAAAAAAATATTTAAATAATACCAATAAACTCAAAGCGATACATTGATATTTGTTGGTACCAATACATGCCGCTACCATTTAAAATGATACATCTACCAATAATATTATATTGACTCCTTTGATACAAATTCTGCCAAATCCGATTATTAGTTACCAATTATTTCCCAAAAAAATCATAAATCAACTCATAAAATGGAAATAAAATATAAGTGATTTGCCACTTATTTATTTAGATTTATATTCATAAAAGATAGTTTAGTAGATTTATCTACTGTCAATAAAATAAATGATATTAAGTCATTAATTTTTTTTTAAAAAAATAAATAATTAAAATTATTTAATTTATTAATAATATATTTTAATAAATTATGAGTATATTAAATGTAAATTTTAAATAATTATCTCATATACAAATAATAAAATTAAAAAATTAAAAATAAAATTAATAAAATAACATAAATTTTATTTTTTTAAATATACTTTATAAGATATACATTAGTCTATTAATATTATTTTTAAAAATTTTCCATTAGTGTCGGATTAATAGGAGGATTGTCCGTAAATTTATTCATTTACTTGTAACGGTGAAATTATTAATCACGACACGACCTATGGTAGGAGTGAGACTTATCAAACGTCCTTGACCTTGAGCAATGCATCAGCCCCTTCCTTGATCAACTTCCACGCAGCAACCACGTGGCGTTCCTCTGTCAGTGTGGCCCCCACAGCAAACCGCAGTATGTATTCGCCACCGACTTTGGTGTGGGTCATATAAACCCGCCCTGTTGAGTTCACCCACTCCAATAGCTTCCGGTTCAACATCTCAGTGTAATCCGATCCCTTATTCTTATCCGGCTTTAACCGAAAACAAACCAGCCCGAACTCTCTCGGCACCACCATGTCGAACCTTGGGTCTGATTTAACAAACCCCTCGAACATTTTGGCCATACCAACGTCGGACCGGATGTGACGCTGTAGGTTCGCAATACCGTAGCTTCGGAAAATGAGCCATAATCGTAATGATTTGAACCTTCGACCCGTACCAACTTGCCAATCCTTAAAATCCACAACCAAATCCGATTCGCTTTGTTTGTTTCTCAAGTACTCCGGGTTGGTGCCTAGTGCTTTCACAAGCAGCCTGGGGTTTTGGACCCACAAGCAGCAACAATCCAAGAAACCCAGTAGCCACTTGTGGGGGCTCAAACTTAGTGAGTCAACTCGCTCTATCCCGTCAAGGTGATGCCTGAACTCCGGGCAAATACATGCGCTACCCGCGTAGGCAGCATCCACGTGTACCCATATGCCATGTTCTTTCGCTACGTCAGCAATCGGTCCTATTGGGTCAACGGCTGTGGTGGAAGTTGTCCCCACGGTTACACAAAGGTACAGTGGGACCAATCCGGCTGCCAAGTCAGCTTCCACAAGCCTTTGGAGGCGAAGGGGAGATAGGGAGAAACAATCGTCGACAGATGTCGGAATTGACCGTATGTTTCGAGGAGCAATGCCAGCCAACTTACAGGCTTTGGCAAATGTAGAATGAGTTTGGTCAGACGCGTAGACGACAAGCTTGTGGGTGTTGTCGAAGCCGAGAACATCGAGAGCTCTGTCCCTGGCTGCAATGAGAGTAACGAGAATAGCTTCGCTGGTGGTGTTTTGAATTACGCCACCACCAGTGCCTTGAAACGTGAATGACTTGGGTAACTTCAGCATGTTAGCTAGCCAGTCCACGACGGTCATTTCCAGCTCGGTCGAGGCTGGAGAAGCTAGCCAGTTGAACCCTACAGAGTTAAAGCAAGTGCAAAGCATTTCTCCAAGAAAAGCGGCAGTGCTAACGGTGGAAGGAAAAAATGCAAAGAAGTTAGGGCTTAGCCAATGGGTCATGCCAGGGATTATCTGGTTTTCCACGTCTTTTAGGATTGTTTCGAACGGTTCGGGAAGATAGGGTGCGTTTTCAGGGAGGGTGGTGCGGAGATAGCCTGGTTGCACCTGGCTTAGAACTGGGTAGCTTTCGATTTTTTGGTAGTAATCAGCAATGAAATCTACCATGAAATGGGCTTGTCTTCTGAATTCTTCAGGGTCTAAAGGATTGAAATGGCAAGTCTCCGGCAAGTTAGATTCAAGTCTACCCATGATCAAGAACTCAAAACACAGAAAGAGATTGTATAAGTTTAGACGGTTGGGGATATATAGGGGGTGTGTGTGTGTATATATATACACAGAGAAAGAGATTAAATGCAAAACAACTAAATATTATACGATGTAACCCAACTAAATACAATTATCATTATTAACATGGCTATTAATTTTTTTTGTAATTTAACTAAACCTTACCAAAATTTCATTCTTCAAATTTAAAATTGCTAATTATATTTTTTTTTAAAAAAATAAGTATAAATTTCCTGTTTCAGGCTTTTAGGCTTTATACAGTTTAGTTGAATTTATTTTTCGTATCTTAATCTGTTAAATACATGAAAGACGTTGAAGACATGAATAATTTCGCGTCAAAATTCTTAGCGACAAGATAAATACAAAACATGTTTTTTTCAAACTCAAATACTATTTTTTAGAGAAACCAACCAAGGGGAGAAAATTGCACGGTTAATCTGAAAGCACGTAGAAAGACATGGTGTTATTTTGGAGAATTAGGATATGTTGGTACAATTAGGGAGAGTTGGTTTTTTATATAATTAGTCGGTAGAGGAACAAACTTAGGGAAAAAACAAATAAAAGGTCACGTTTATATTTTGCTAATGTTGGTTGTCATGTTAGGTGTATAGAGATAAATGATAGATGTTGTTACGTATTTATTTTTTCTTGTCTGTGTTTCCAAATTTTAACAATGATTCTGAAATTATTGATGTACGTATTAACAATGCAACTATATATTTTAGGAAAACTTAAGCTGTGTTTATAAGTATTAGTTAAAGTTCTCAAAATGAAAAAAAATATATATGTATATTTATTACATTATTTTTTAATGTTATAATAATTAATTTCATGTAAAGCTTTTGTCCAAAAATAAAAGTTTTGGGTGGTTAAAGGTTAATTATAGGCATCTATTAATTGAATCCTATTTAATTAAAAATCGAAGGACGAGAGTACAGATTGTCAAAATTTTTACTAAAATAAAACACTTGATTTTAATGTTATAAATTAAATGACACCAATTTAATTAATAAATTTACTAAAACAATATAAAAATTATAACAAACAAATAAAATAAAAATATCTTTCTAATAAATTTACAATAAATTAAAAATACCTAAACAACTACAAAAAGCAAAAACAACTCACGTCTTACGGGGTCATTACCTTATTCCCAAAAGACATGCATGATGAGATGTACAATGCACCCGTTTATATGCTCAAAGACTTTTCATTTCTTATCTAATGTGGGATTAATACACCATGCCTACTTGTTTAGAGCACTTGGCATGACATTCTCCCCCATCCAATCTCGTAACACCCTTGTGATGGGCTTTTCCACAATTTTTCCGTATCCCACCCTTGGGGTGTTCGGCGTGGAGTCACAGTTGGTCCAACTTGCCTACCCTACTCATTGGGATGCTTGATGTGAAATCGAATGGTTAAGGGTTGACTCTGGTACCAACTATCACGGGCTTGGACTTTAGCCTAGGAAACCATACAGCCTTAGGCTTAGGATTTGCTTTCTTGTATGCCTAAGTCAACCTTCAAATACTCAAAAGAAGAATCTAAATTCTCCAAAAGCAGTAAAGCTAAAAGCTTAAAAGACTGAAGCAAAAAAAAGAACATAACGAGAATAGAATGGAATGTTCAAATGTATTTCTCAAATGTTTTATGATACAAATGAGGCTGAGGAGGCCTCTATTTATAGTTGAATTCCCCATACATCAATGGCTCAGATTAAATCCAATTGACAGCTAGAATTTATACTTATCTACAAAATATAGAATCTCAGATGAATTTAAACTTAGTAGCTTTATCTCTATCTAGTTTTAAATAAGTTTGAGTAGTTATTTTTAACTGTATCTCTAAGCTTTTATAAATTAGGCCTTCTAGAATTCTCCAAGGATTGGACTTATTTTGGTAGGCTAAGTTATTTCATGTAACTTGTATCTTTAGGCCTCGGCTGATTAGTGCGGCCAAGCAGTTATTTTTTTACACTTGTCAATATAAAACAGTTTTTAAACTTTTCTTTATCCACTATAAAATAGTCACTTATACCTTTGTTTACTTTTATATTTCTTTTTATTTTTTTCTCATCTACTTATATAGTGGGCATGCTATAATCTTATATTTACAATTTGAATTCATTACTCCATCATCTAATTTTAAATGTTTTTTCAACACTTTCAGACATGTCAAGAAATATATATTTGTTTTTACATATTTAATACCTTAAATATAATTTTTTATAATATGATATAAACCTATTAATTGGACGAGTTGATTTGGATCAATTTGCATCAGGTCAATTCAAATTTTTAAATTTTAGAGTCATTTTTGGATTAGGATCATTTTGTTTTCGAATCATTTTAGGTGTTAGATATCAATGCAAAATTGAAGGTATACAAATACGAAATATGTATACATATATAAAATTTGTCATGTGGTATCGTACATAGATACATATTGTATGATTACAATACACAATTATATCCACGGTAAATAAGAAATTGATCTTTTCATATTCACTTGAAGAAAGAAGAAATTAGTTGGTGGCATTAGGTGATACATGCAATCCCATATTGAAAACTTAAAACTTATGTTAGTAATATATATAAGCTTAATTTCTAGCTAAGGTTGGGCCTCAATGGTACTTAAGCTTTGGTGTGAAAGTTAAGGCTTACATGAGTTTGAGAAACCATACGCATGTTAAGTGAAGTTAAGTTGGCTTGAGCCTAAACCGGGGCTTAGATTAAAGGTTAAGTGGCCTTAATTTTTTTTAAAGCCTAATTGGTTGAATTTATTGCCTGAATAAAACATGTGTCTAAAAAATGTTATAATATTTTTAAAGCCTAATTGGTTGAATTTATTGCCTGAATAAAACATGTGTCTAAAAAATGTTATAATATTTTTAAATTTCAAAAATCTTGTCGGTTGAGAAAATTATCCAAAACAATTTTATAGTGTCCAAAGCTGAAACTGTTGGAATCAATTTTTGTCTTGTCCGAAACTGTAGAAACAATTTCTCTAGTCTTCTTCCTTCAAAATTTGGTTGTCTTAATCATCTAAGAAAGAATACACTGTATTCCTTACTGATTCGTGTAGCTACCATTGTTAGCTTCCTACTATAATGAAACTAAGAAACTTAAGAGACGGATTGCACTGAATTTCTTGAGCACAATAAACAGTTAATAAATGTTTTAAGGTCAGATGTTTCAAACTTTGAATCAATCTAGTTTCGGTGTATGTTGATTTTATATTGAATTTTGGTCTAATTCTTCGATTTTTGTTTCACTTTTTGTACAATCTATTTTTTTATTATGTTTTGCAATATTGAATTTTTTTTGTGTGCATATTTTCCAATGTCAAGTATTTTTCATACTAGATTTGGGTCTCGATCATTTGAATAAATCAAGTTTGACACTCAAGTTATATGAATTTGAATCATTTGGGTTCAATTTATTAATTTTAAATTCAAATAAAATTTAAATAAATTATTTGATAAGTCAAATTTAATTAGAATTTTATTGAAATATAGAAAACAAATCATACTTAAAAATAAATATAGAAATTATAATTTTTAATAAAAATAAATATCTATTGGACTTGATTTTTGGATTTTTACATAATCGAGTAATTTTTCAAATTCAAACATTTGTTTTATTTAAACAGGTAGATTATTTAACAAACTTTTATACTATGATAAATAAAAAATTATTTAAACAAAGAGTCCACAAATTTTTAGATTTCACAAATAAAGCTAGAAAATAATGTATAATCTCGTATGATATATTTAAAATTAAACAAATAATTGAAAAAAATAAAAATTATGATAAAATCTTAATTGTTAAAAACAAAATTTAAATATAAAAGGTAAGTATATAAAATATGTTCCAATAAAAAAAATGACTTCAATCGGAGACTTAAAAAAAGATGGATACTTAAACGGGATAGAGGAAGTTTAAGTAGAGGTATTCATGGGTGGGTTATTTGTTCAAATCTAAAGGTTTGTCCAACATTTGGGAGGACAAAAATATTAAATCTATAAAATGGGTTTGGACAAAAAAATTATACTTAGTTATAAAAAAGGTTGAACCTTGGCTCCAATATTTAAGGCCCAAGCCCAACTAGGCATGGCTTATTTTTCAATTATATAATTTTATATTATATTTATATATAACTTATATCGTATGAAGAATAAACATATATAAAATTTTAGTGTAAATTTAAAATGAAAATTATTAAATTACTAATTATTAAATTAAAAAAAATAAATAAGTTCGAACTACCTATTTATAAATATCTGCGAGCCTAAGCAGAATTTGAAACTCATAATTCAAACCAGGCAGGCTTGAGAAAGCATAAAATCATGCTTAAGCCTAATCTAAACTAAACTCAATCCGACTTATAAATACTTTTAATTTTTTAATGAATGTATATTGATTTTTTGAATTAGAAAAGACATGTCATGCACCTTAAAACAAAATTTATGAAAATAAATAACTTTTATGGTTCAAAGGAATGGATCTTCGAATTAATTCTGCTGTTTGATGCGCCAACCCCTTGAACCAAATGTTTTGATGTCATGATATTAAGTAATTAGATGCCATTTATACGGAAGAAAAAATTTATAGTAGGAAATTACTTCTTCATCCAAAACTTTTACTACTTTATATCATTTAGTATCTAAAAGCATGTTTTATATTTGAACCAAATCAATAATCAAATGTTGCTATTCTTTTTTTTTTTTAAGTGTTTTTTTCATATGTTAATAGCATCGTCCATAACGACTTGGTGAAAGTACTGAGGACAAGCCTCTATCCAATGCGCATCAACTTCTAATGACATACCGCCTTTAGCAATGCTGTGAGCTACAATGTGTCTATCTCTTCCAACGTGTAGCACGTGGTATTCCTGAACGGTTGCCAACTGCTGCCTACCTCCTTAATAATAGGCGGCCCATGTTGGAAAAATCCTTTGATGACCAGTCTA
>JBBYHK010075267.1:19610-45001 GCA_038382065.1 Adansonia grandidieri | reverse complement strand
CGGTTCTTTTTCTTAACCGCAAAAAGCTTCCTACTTTTTTCTTTTAACTAATGTGTGATTGTTTGAATTGTTTTTATTTTTTGTTGGGTTTTAGATCTGAAGTTAACATTTTTATGCCGATTAGTTGCAATGTTGGATGTTATAACTTTAATTTAAATGTTTGTTTCCTATAGAAACGTAAGATATGGATTGGTATTTTAGTTTTTTTATTATAATATTGCAATTTGTATTTTGCTTTATGATGTAGGTGTCTAGAGATTTTAGCTTTTAGGAGGTTTAAGTAGTGAAGAGAATTGTTTTCTGCTAGGCGTCTAGCAATGTCAAAAATGAAGCTTTTTCATATGGTCGTGTGTTGATGGTTCTAGGCTTTTTTTTTTTCCTTTTCTTTTGAGTTGGACATTTGTTTATGGAGAAGGCATTATTTGTAATTTTGTTTCCATGCAAGGTTGGTGATGTTTAATTATGGTAATCTTGAATGTAACTCTGGGGATTTCTTAATTGGAAGTTAGGAGAGTAAGATTGAAGCACATTAGTTAGTTTATATGCCGCTGTGTATTACTGCTTCTAGGGGATTAGCCACTAACTGTGTGACGTAGGACTATATGTATGTAGAGTTGTAGACCTTTCTTGATGTCTTATTCCATGTTTGATCCTTTTTCTTAGTTACATTCCATGTAATGTTTTTGAAGGATGAGAAAATTCAACATGTTCTTGGACATTTTCAAAAGGATTTTGAAGGTGGGGTTTCTGCAGAGAATCTGGGTAAGTCAAAACAAAAAGAGAATCGTGGTCCTAGTGAGGTCAAGAGTCACCATAAATTGGAGTTCATAATTTGAAATTGATGATTTTGGGATTCTTGACGTTGCCACAGGGGCAAAATTTGGTGGATATGGATCATTCTTACCTACTTATCCACGTTCTCCTCTGAAGAGTCCAACAATAGTTCGGAGCTGCAATGTTCCTGGATCCCTAAACAATATGCCACTGGAGGTAGAGTTTTTCTCAATCTGTCTTCTCTCCCCCTATTGGAATACTGTTCATTTCGAATAAGGGAGGAATCTCTCACAGGATCTTGGTTGATTTGATAAGTCCTAGTTAAAGTGGGCTCCTTGTTTTGTTATATAGGATGGCTGTTATAACTCAGCATGTTGGGCAACTGGTTCTCAGTCACTGAGGTCTGAGCTACCTCCTATAAATTTTGGAACCCTCCCTGCTTTGAAGGCAACGTCTGCAAATGATTTGATTAAACAAGAGGTCAGTATAACATCCACTCACAATGATGAGCTTGCCTTTAGGTGTGAATTTGCTAACAAGAAAGCTGTCAGTCTTCCCGACCAGAAAACATTGAAGGTGAGAATTAAATTGCGTTCAGATAACTTGTTGATGCAAAAGAATGCTGCTATCTACAGTGGTCTTGGCCTCGATGCCTCCCCATCTTTCTCCTTAGATGAGAGCCCCTCAGAAAGTGAAGTGATGTATTGGGAGACTCAAGAGCTATTATTTGAATCCCCACCCAGTATTCTTCAGGCAATTTCTCTATTTTGTTAATCTTCTCATAAATAGAATGTTTCTTTTTTCCTTTAATCTTGTATCTTCTTACATCTGATGTACCTGAAGTGATCAGATTTTTTTTTCCTTGATATTTTGAGCAGTTAATGACTTCCTTCCCAGTTCCTGGCGAAGCACTACTTTCGCCTCTCCCTGAACATCTACTTAACTTGACTGTAAAGAAGAAGATTCCAAAAGACAATAGATCTGATTCTGGAAAGGGTGATGGAATACTATTGGGAGACAAAAAAGAAAAGCCTGTGGAAACAAAGGATTTTCCAGTAAAAATGAAGAGTGGCAATAACAGGGAAATAAGGAATAAGAATTTTATTGTGTCAAAGGAGGAGGTAGATATTAACACATTGGCTTGTGAGGAGTTTGTTTCAAAAACAGTAAAGCTCCCTCTTTTATCTAATTCATGTTTTGCTGTTGACAAGGTAAAAAAATAAGAAAATAGAAAGAAACGAAGGTGTCCATGATGCAGCTATGGAGGATTCAGTGGAGCCAATACTTACCCAAGAGATTGGCTGGGAGAATCTAAGGGCTGCTTCAGCTCGAAAGGCTTTGGAGGAACAAAAGACAAGTATTCCGGATGATATTCCTGGCCATGCAAGAAAAGATGGGTATAATAGAGCAGAAAAAACTTACGATTCTCTGAAAGCTGACTTTGGTTCTTTAAAGGGTAGCAAAGCTCTAAATACTGACGAGCAGAAGATCAGCAAGAGAGCTACGTCACGTGAGCAAGAAAATATGAATTTGCCTTCTGCAAAGGAGCATATCTCTTCTGCTGGAAAAAGAAAATCAAAAGGCAGTCAGGGTCATGGCCGTCTAGCTGCAGAGGCACCGAAAGAGAGCTTGAGGGTTGGTTCTTCATTGATGCTGAAAAGTAAGCAGACTGCTCATGTGAACAATTATAC
Organism: Adansonia grandidieri; assembly: GCA_038382065.1. Taxonomy (NCBI): domain Eukaryota; kingdom Viridiplantae; phylum Streptophyta; class Magnoliopsida; order Malvales; family Malvaceae; genus Adansonia; species Adansonia grandidieri. The sequence goes on along the minus strand of JBBYHK010075267.1, from coordinate 42,536 downwards.
AAACGAAAGGGAATCAGGAGACCAAAACTTAGAAAGGCCTTTTCAGAAGGCTGAAGATAGGTACGGAGATTTCTTTGGAGATATTGGAGAATCAGAACAGGAAGAGAACCAAACACGTTCATTTGGAGTTAATTCTGAAGATCAGCTGAAGGAAGCTGATAAGACTGAAAAAAACATATCAGCCATTAACTGTGCACAAAATGATAGACCAAGCAGTAAAAAAACTGTGGATTTATTGGCAAATAAATCATACCCTGGAGCAACCATGGATGGTGCTTCTAACTCTGCCAATGTGAATGTTGCTGGAACTTCCATTGCAGCTGCAGCTCCTGTATTGATAAAAGAAAATTGGGTATGTTGTGATAAGTGCCAGAAGTGGCGTCTTCTTCCAATAAGCATAAGTCCTGCTGACTTACCGGAGAAGTGGTTATGCAGCATGCTTAACTGGCTGTAAGTTATTTATTGGTAACTCCTGTCAATTTTTATAAATGTAATTTAATCGTTTGGGCTTCCAGGTTTATTCATGCATATATATTTTTAAAATTGCGTTGGACTGAACATGAGACCATAGGTTTTGAAAGATATCTCTTCTCCCAAGTTCAAATCTCTAACATTGTCTGTCTTGTAAATGTTTAGGCCTGCAATGAATCACTGCAATGTTGATGAGGAGGAAACTACAAAAGCTGTGTTTGCATTGTATCAAGTTCCTGCTGTAGAGAGTCAAACTAATCTGCAAAGTAATTCTGGCAGTATTATGCCCAGTTTACCCTCAGCTGATGCCCTGCAACCTGACCAAAACCAACGAGGTTTTGGTTCACATGCCATGCCTGCTGCTGAAAAGAAGAAACATGCTTTAAAAGAAATATCACGTGCGATGGATAAAGATGGGCCAGCACCTATGAAGAAGAACGTGCATTCATCATTACGATCCGGAAGCCTAACTGATGTGAGCCGATCTCCTGTAGTAGGTGAACCTGGTTTACGGCATCTAGGCAAATGTGATTTGCCTGTTGAGAAGCTCAAAAAGAAGCATAAAGTTTCAGAATACAGTTCTGATGGAGGTATTCTTTAGACAAATGTTTATTGTATTTATAGAACATTTTTTTTTTTCTAAATTATGTAATGTGTTGCTTTTATAAAACATGCAATTAGGTGATGCCAAAACGTCAAAGATGAAGGGCAAAAGGATCTCTGACCAAGATTCTTTAAGGACCTCCAAGAAAATTAAGGCTGAAAGTTTGCATCTTTCTAGTGAAGATTGGATGTTTGAGCATGCTAATAAGGGGGGTTCTTGCACAAGCAATGGTTTGCCTACCACATCTGTAGGAAAGGATCAGCTTAAACACCGAGAAAGTTCTTCTTATAAGGATTCAATGTTGGATAAGAAGGAAAGAGTACTGGTCTCTGGTAAAAGACCAAACAACAAAGTTCAAGTTTCTTCGGCCGATGGGTCACTGGATCTGGTGAATTTTGATGGTGGGGAAGTTACAAAAAAGAGGAAAGATGGTCAATTATATAAAGGATTCCTCCAAAGTATGGGTAATCACCTCCAGGATAGCGGAGTGTTTGCAAAGGAAGAGTTCAGCGAGAAGGACTACGAGAGGGAAAAGAAGGCCAGGGTATCTAAGTCTGGGGGGAAGGATTCTTCTGCTAGTAAAAGCAGTTGCAAACCGGAGAAGAAAAGTAGACATCCAATAAACCACCGAAGTGGGCAAGATCCAGGTTGCACTCTGTCCCAATGTAGCTTGGATGGTATGGATTCATTGAAAAGGGATTTTGGATCTACCCAACCTTCTTTAGCAGCTACCTCAAGCTCATCCAAGGTTTCTAGTTCTCATAAATCAAAACCTGGATTCCGTGAAACAAATGGCTCACCAGTAGAATCAGTTTCTTCTTCTCTTGTGAGAACTGCGAACCTAGATAAACTTCCATCAACAAGAAGGAATGTTGCAGGGAAAGATGAGTCTCGTGATGCTGATCTTTTTGTTGCAGGTAGTCCTAGAAGATGCTCTGATGGTGAGGATAATTGTGGGAGTGACAGGTTGGGGACTGTAAAGAAGGAAAAGCCTTTTGTTACAACTCAACATGTGTCCCTCGAGTCCTCTGTACTTGATGTGTGGGATAAGGATGGTGGTCAATTAGGTGGCAGTAAAGCTAAGGTTTCCATTGAATCTTCTCCTGATATCAGAAAAGGCCATTTTATGGATGGTAGTGTTGATTACTTAGGCCGAGAGGCTCAATATGCTGGTAAATCAGCAACAATGGATGAACACTGTGATGAAGAAAAGCAGAATGACAACTATGGCAATGCCAATTTCTCTCAGCCAAGGAAGTCAGGCAAGGGTTCCTCATGGTCAAAGGATAGGAATCGTAATTTTAAATCTGATTGTGTTGATGAACAGCAAGTTCATGTTCCTTTGTATGAGGTAAAACCTAGGAGTGGTAGAAATAAATTTCAGGAGAAACTTGGAGCCAAGTCTGATGAAATTGAGAATAGATTTACTGATAATAAAGAATCTGTGGGAAAATTCTCCAGTGAGAGTGGTAAAAGAGAAAATCAATCAACTTGTTCAGATGCTAAACCGGATGCCACTGGAGGTCAAGATGTAATGTCTGCTGTGAAGCAGAATTTTGTGCATGACAGCGATGGTGAAAAGTATACCAAGCGGTTCCACTCTGATAAATCTGATCATCCAGAAATTGCTTCTGGTAGAGGGAATTCAATATCATTACCACCCTCTGGAGGAACTCGAAATGAGATGCTGACTCATTTCCCCCGCCCGGTTTCTGGGTCCCAAAAAGGAAATGGAGCTTATGGATCTCAAGGTGATGATGCACTGAGGGTACAAAAACAAATAAAGGAGGCTGATCATCAAAATGGGACTCAGCAAAGTAGTTCACGACATACTACGTCAGGTGCACATAGGATCAGGGATGTTGATGCCCAAAGTCCAATGAGAAAGGATTCATCGAGTCAGGCAGCTAGCAATGCTTTGAAGGAGGCTAAAATTTAAAGCATCTGGCTGATCGTCTTAAGGTTTTACTTTACGGCTTTCTTGTAACTTATTTGTTGCATTTTTCTTTTGAACTAGCCTTTGGTAAGCTTGATTTTTTTATTATTATTATTTTAAAAATTCCCTCAGAACTCTGGATCAAACGTGGAGAGCACTGCACTTTATTTCCAGGCAGCACTGAAATTTCTTCATAGTGCTTCTCTACTAGGATCTTGCAACAGTGGGAGTACCAAAGATGGAGAGATAATTCAGTCTGTGCAAATGTATAGTAGCACTGCAAAGCGCTGCAAGTAAGTTAAATATTAGGTGCTTTAGTCGGTGTTCTCTTCCTTGTGCTACAGTTTGCTGTAGCCTTGATATTGTATTAGTTGAAAAAAATTCTTGCAACATGGAATCTTCAGTTACTGCATTTTGTTTTGGGATGATTTCATTTTTGTTTGCTCACCAATTAATATTTCAGGTTTTGTGCCCATGAATATGAGAGATTAAAGGATATGGCTGCTGCTTCGTTGGCCTACAAGTGTATGGAGGTGGCATATATGAGGGTTATCTATTCCTCTCATGCCAATGCAAGTAGAGATCAACATGAGTTGCAGACAGCTCTACAAATGGTTCCTCCTGGTAATTCAAAGAACCAAGAGATTGTAATGGCTAAAAATTTTCCTGCTATTCTGCGTAGTGTATAAACTTGTAGATTTTTGTTTATTGGCTCTTCTGCATTTAGTTATCACTATTGGGGAGCACGGGCTTTGTTATTTACTCTGGAATTTGCTGCTTAATTTGTGAGAAGACCTCATTTGCTCTGCATGAATGATTAGTTTACTTGCTTACATACCACGAATTTGTTCTTTGGTATCTTTAAACCAGAGAATCTTCAGACAGAATGTCTTTCTGTTTACTGTTGTGTTTAGGTTTTTTTTTTTTTTTTTTTTTTTTCCACAGAGACACCCACAGATTTACATATCTGTTGGTTTTTTTTTTTTTCAGGTGCAGAACATGAGTTTGTAAATCATCAGTGTTCTAGTTGCTATTTGACCTGTAAGATGTACTAATTTTTACGAGTTTGGCTCCTGACATAAGTCTGGACAGGCCCTGTTGGTGTGCATGCATATGAATAGATGTTCACAAGTAAACCTACTCATCAGTCCCAAATCTCCCCAGCCCCTTTTATCTTATGTTTCTTTATGGGCATTAAATATCTTGATAAATAATGTTAATATTGCACTAAATGAGACTTTTCTACTGAGCAAGACAAACTGACAGTTAAATTTAACTTCACAAGTGAACCTACTCATCAGTCCCAAATCTCCGCAGCCCCTTTTATCTTTTGTTTCTTTATGGACATTAAATATCTTGATAAATAATGTTAATATTGCACTGAATGAGATTTTTCTACCGGGCAGGACAAACTGACAGTTAAATTTAACTTCTTTTTGTGATACTGGTTGCTGTTCTAATATCAGGTGAGTCTCATTCTTCTTCTGTCTCTGATGTTGATAATGTAAACCACCCAACAACGTTAGACAGTTGTTTTTCCAAAAGGTGTTAGCTCTCCCCAGGTTGCTGGAAATCATGTTATTTCTGCTCGAAACCGTCCTAACTTTGTGCGGTTGCTCAATTTTGTAAGTGTTATTTCGCTTGCCTATAATTATGAAAGTGTAATTCAAGTTTTCTTAGTATAATATGAGAGTGAAAGCATTATTGAACACTTATGTCCCCTTCAACTCACACACACCTTTAGCCCCAAAACAATTTTCTTTTTGGTCTAATGCCCAAAACATTTTGTATTCACTTGTACCTTTTCTCCCCCCCATACCTTGACCAAAAGACAACTGGTTTCTGTTTATTGAAATTGTACATGTGCCCTAGCAGCATTCTGCTTTCAAGCACAAAAAGGTTTATTGTACATGTGCCCATGAATTATGTCTGTTGTGTCTCTCTCTTTCACCGGACATCATGTTATTTTGTGCGGTGAGGCTTGTATCTATTATTTAGGTGTAGTGACCTATCATAACCAGAACAAGCGTGATGATTTGCAGGCACAGGATGTAAATTATGCAATGGAAGCTTCAAAGAAATCACTAATTGCTTTTAGAGCCACTAATTTAAGTTTAGGAGGGGCTGAAAGCGGGGAGGTTATATCTTCTGTTAAAAACGCTCTTGATTTTAACTTCCAAGACGTAGAGGGAGTGCTACATTTGGTACGTTTGGCAATGGAAGCCATTAGCCATTAAGAAAAAAATTATGGTTGGTCAGGATGATTTTATTGTAGGTGGAAATTTAATTTTGATGATTTATCCGAAGGTAGGAAGTCCTAGAGAAGAAAAAGGAAAAGGGAAGCCCAGTTCTTCCTGTTGCAATCATCAACGCTTCCATTGAAAAAATGGGGAGTGCCTGCTTTCCAAGACTCACTGTGCATGCATGCAATACAAGATAAATCTGGGATTTTCAGTATATTCTTTCACAAGTTTCAACTGCATTCTGACAAGGAACAAGCTTTGTTAATTTCCTTAAAAAGAAGTTATCGAGGACATATGATTCATAAGGTGTATACGTGAGGGTGTTCTAAGTTGTATAAATAGGTATCTATTCTCCAAAAGAATTGCGGTTGAAGAAATAATTTTGTACAAGGATAGAGAAGCCATCTCTAGATTGAGGCGGATTGGTAGAAATTCCAATATAGTAGAGTTTGCCATTGTTTTGGCCTCGGTGTTCCCGGGAGTTTTAGTTCATCTGACTACTTAATTTGTTAATACTATGTTACAGGGAGACCGCTTTAGGAAAATACCAGGAAATACAGCAGTGTCTGCTTGCTCTTTTGCCATAGGGGCTGATGTTTTCTTAATTCAAGCACTATTAAGCAAAGCACTATAGTTGCAGGTCTCAGATTTGCTCGTCTTTGACTTGTCCTTTAAAAAAAATAAAACTTGCCACATTGAGTCGATTTTCTTTCCCCTTATATTGTCCTTGTCCTTTTCCATTTCTGCTTATGCATTCTTTCAGTTTCACCATTGTTAGTTTTATTTATGCAGGTCAGCTGCTGTAGTGCCTCTCATGGAATATACTTATGATTAATCAAGATAAGTTGAAATAATATGATGAAAATATTTTTGTTCAAAATCACAGTGGTAGAGATCCATTGCGGAAATTCCTTTTTTTTTCCTTTAAAAGGTTGGTGTTACTCTTTGTTATTCATTTGATTGCTTCACGTTCTGCTTGACTGCTCTGGGCATATATATGCTTCTAACCTTTCTTATTTTTGTGGCAGTACCGTAAACATATCTTCCCATGTTTCTCAATTTGGATTTGTAGCAAGTGCTTTTGTTTGTGAGACGAGGTCATTCTTTCATTTTCAAGTTGGCCATCTTGATGATGTTGATAGGTAAAAATTAAAATATAAAAAACTCTTTCAGTGGCCATTATTCTTCTTTTATTGAATGGCAATTCTATTCTACATGTCTTGCAACTAGTGGTTTGACTTTGGAGGGGCAAACAGTTTTTTAGTAACCCTCATTGGTGGACTAAACAAGTCCTTGCAAGTAATTGCCATACATCGGACAATTGACCTTTCTTTAAGGAGGCCTGACTTAGGCTGCAAGTGCTACCTCAACTGAGTGAGCTGTAGCTAGGATTAGTAATTCGTGCATCTGAGTCATAGTTTGTGTATTTATTGTATTATAATCATGTTTAAGATATTTTATGTTTATATAAATTTTGATATACTAATAATTTGTATTATATAAATTTCGTATGTCTAATATTACCAGTCTAGCTGTAGCTGAACTCCAACCACCATAGGCATATAGTGTAAACAAGCCAGTAATCCAAATTTAAAACCATATAATACTGGGAAGCTGAGCCTTGTGCCCTGTGGCAACCATGTGGTTGACTCATTTTTATACATTAGGGTAGTTCTTCACTTACACCTATCAAGCAAAATTTGAAAAACGTGAATCTCTCAAGGATTGAATATGCGACTCGCCAGTGAACAATTTGAGGATTGACACATTTGTTTGTTGTAGTTTTAGCAGTTCATGTTTGCACATTGTACTAACTTGGAATCTATTGGGCTAGCGTGTTTAGACTCTTTTGATTTGATGAGTGATAAATTACACAAATATCTTTTCATTTCAGGTTTCATTTTCAATAATTTGGGGCAGTTTCGTGAAAAGCGAAAGCTTGCTATGGTATGAAATATGGAATTATGAATGGACTGCATGCTGAAAATGTACTGCTCTATTTCACGTCATTGTTCCTCTGTCATATCTAAATAATGATTATCTTGGTTGCTAATCTAACATTTATATTACAAAATTTTGACCTTTTTTTTAAAAAAAATAAAATAAAATAAATAAAATCTCGTTACTTCCGTTTCTCTGTATGAACATAGGCGTTGCAATGTTTAATTATTCAAGCCATCATCAATAAAATTGAAGTCTCTTTTTTACTTGTATATATATATCCCGTTAACTTTGTACTTCCAACATTTGATAGATTGTTGTTGTGATGTCATGCTTTATTCCTTTCATCAGTAACCTAGGCTAGAGCCTTAATTATTTTGAAAGAAGTCACATTTAGGAAAAGTTATAATATTCCACCTATTCCAAAATTTAAAAAAATAAAAATAAAAACCCTCATGATTTTTTTTTTTTTTTTGCATGTTCCATGAGAGGAGGTGGACATTTTTGAGTGTTCATTATTGAAGTTGTATATTTTAGTTTTTATTTTATAAATGATTTGGTAAAAATAGACATAAATTTAACAAACACGCCTAACAAATTTTATATCACAAATTATTTAAATCTCTTAAAACTAAAAAATAAAAGTAAAATAAAACACTTAATTCAAAGATTAATATAAGTTACCTTTCCATAAGCAAACCCTTTTAACCAAGGATAGAAGATAAAATCGTTCAATATATTTATTCTTTTTATACATTTACTACATGTTTACAAATACTTCCATACTTTTTAAGTTTATTTTTAAATTTTTTTACTAATTACAATTTCTGTATCTAACATTGCTACTGTAGTTCTATGAAAAAGAAGATAAATAAATTTTCTCAAAAAGTGAACTTCTCTTGTAATATTTAAATATCAATAAAATTTTTAAAGTGAAACATTAATTAAATAAATTTAAGACAACTAACACTTTCTTGAACTTTACATATAATACTTCCAAAAAAATAAATGTTGGATTCCAGTGTTGGGGGAACTGGGAAGGGACTGCACCCCCATTGTAAATCCATCTGTCACTGAATGTACCATTTACAAAGTCAAGGACCAATTTTAGGTTCGGGGTTTAAGCCAAGTACCTAAACATGTTTGGATTCTCCTTGTCTCTCTCCAGATAGTCTCGCGTGATGAGATCTTCCATCCGCTTCTTGATGGCTTTAATATCAGGCTGCAAATTCCAATCCAACCACTTCCATTTGCAATTAGTAATAACAAATAACAAGCTTCTGGCGATTTAAAAAAGAAAAAAAAAAAAAAAAAAACCTTGGTTGTCGATGCTCTTGGTGCTAAGAAACTCCAACCACCTCTTACTTTCCATGGATTATTTTCGATTTTCCAAGCATGTGTTTGATCACAGACACATAACAGATTTTATCACCTTCGAAAGCCGATGTTTTTATCCATTTTTTTAACTTTCTACCCAAATCTCATAGTAGATCTAATTGTCTTCTAATTTATCATTCTCTAAATGATTATTCTTATACGGTGGATGTTTATGTTACTTACTTGGACTTAGAAGTAAATGTCAGATACGAGTATATGCCCAACATGAGAAAGCTTAATATTTTTTAAGCTTTTTATATATTTTAAGGATTGTACCTCCATACCCATGTTTGAATATGTGTTGGACGCTTTACTTCATGGAAAATAAAGAGTCATAGTAACATAGGTGGATGTTCAGCTTTGCATGAGTCAGTCTGTGCTTTCTTATATCGGTTAAGGCAACCAGAAATCCCCCCATCTATGCATCTAATGTTTCTCTCATAAACTAAAAGCATAAAGGGTTAGCGTATATAAAATACCTTGAACATGCGACTCAACTGCTCAACACACTCTGAAACTAATTGTTGGTGGCCCAAAACTTTCCTACTCTTCATTATGCGCACAATCGCAGCATCAATAGCATAACGCCGATCTTTATCAACATCTTCAACGACTTTCTTTCTTTCATCCACCGGAGGAAGAGGAATCTGCATAGGACAATTTATAAGCTTATTTCCATAGTTAAAGATCTTCTCATCCCGATAGATACTAAATGCAACAATAATACAAAAGAAAGAGTTGCCAAACTGTCCCAGACCTTAATCCTCCTCAACTTGTCAGTGAACTTAGAGTTGAACTCAAAATAGTCACTCTGGGAGATGGTTTTCGTATTTGGCTCTTTACTTAGGATCTTGTACTTGGCACATGACAGCGAATGCAGTAACCTGACCAAGTCATCATGGGTCAAGTTCAACTGAGCCATGATCTCTGAATAGCTTAGCCGATCAGAAGCATTAAAAAGCAGAAGGACAGCAGCCTGTTCACATAGGCAACCGGAAATTAGATTTCAAAATCAAAGTTGACCACCAGAGCCTAGCAAAAGAGAGACGTGAATCCAACCCCAATCACAAATTTAGACTTTAAAAAGAGCAAGGTTTACCTGATAAGTTGAAACAATCAGTTCTATAGTTTTCTGCTCAAACTTGCCGTTAATGTGGCAAGTTCCCAGTGAGTATATCCATGTAAGCTTTCTGTGTTTTGTTTTCGTTTCATAAAATCCTTTGAAAACTTCCACACACTTGACCTGAAACAATGACATTCCTAAATATAAATAAAATTTCTGAAAACATGCTGGAGCAAAAAATATATATAATACTTCAATACATTCATCATGCAATGAATGACGTGCTCAAAGTCATTACCATCTCAGCAGGGAGATTGAGATCAAATGATTTATAACTTGGCCAGAATCCTGTGGTAAGAACCGTAACTGCTAAATCAATCCCAGGATGTGCAGCTGAGTTATTCCTAAGATAGTCCTCAAAGCTGGCCTGGTTTTCCCTTGCCAATGTCAGATCTGTGACCTGTTAGGCAGGTAGAAGACAAGTCTCATCACAATTAAAACATAATCAGTGCAAACAAATAAAATAGGCAAAATCCAGGCCAACTACCATGCCCTCCATCTTTGAGGTGAACTGTCCACCACACTGCTGCTTTAGCTTAGTCAGAATACTCCTTTCATGATCATCATTAGCACTGCGGTCAAAAAGCAATCGCCGAGCAAGTTTTTTCCTGTCAATAATTGCACACCATAAAGTTAGGATAAAAAATGTACCATACAAATTCATGCCATTACATATTTTTCAACGTGTAAATATAAAACTAATCGACAAAAAAAATGTTATAGCCACACCTGTAGAATTCAGCAAATAGGTCTTTATCACCAATATAGGCCAGCAGCTTAACTACCTGCAGAAACCAAGTAGATAGTTCAGGATCAATTTCAGATCACCATAAATTTAGCACCAAAAGGTTGACAAAGCTACCTTCTCAAGCGTTTCTTCAATTGCTTCATCACTTAATTTCTCACTCCCACCCTTCTTGAGGATGTTATCACAGAAAGTTGCCAAAAGCTCTGCACTTGAGCTGCCAGTAACAGTTTTGCTGCAAAATACCTCAAAAGCCTCTTTCAGGGCCTATTCAACATTTCAACAAAGCACGTGTTAGATGTAATGATTGAACGCGATACATATTAAAAATTTAAGTATTCCAACACAAACCTTGTGGAACAGAGTATGGTTTTGAAAACAGTCAGTCACATACGCCATATACTTATCGTGCAAGTCAATTATTTTCCTTATAAGGACCTGATAATAATAACTATATCAATTTTCAACATCTATAGTGATTGCAAGAGAATCCATAGCTGTAAAAGTTGGAAACTTTACCTGTTCCTGCACGCCAGGAGCATCTGAGGCCTGTGAAAATGATTGAACATCAGCACTTAGAGCCAGATACTGCTGAGTAGTCAAAACAATAAATTATGTAGATTACAATCTAATTTTCCCTCAATGGTGGAAAAATCTTAGTCTGTAGTAGCTGAATTTAATTCTCTCTCTCTCTCTCTCTCTCTCTCTCTCTCTTGTAAAGAGAAATAACAAGGGAGAGTTTGCAGTTGGAATATAAAACTAAACCGTTAAGAGATATGCACAATCACAACAACAAATGGATATAAAAGACAGCATGCCAGATGTATGCCTAAATATGACTCTTGCGCCCATTCTATTAGTTCAAAAGAAAAGATACCCTCAGAAGCACAAAATTACTATCCAGCAAAAATATTCAGTAATTATCTTTAGCACAGAAGGTCAAGAACTCAATAAACTTATCCAGCAATTATACTTGCTACTATAAGAGAAGGATGATAACAAAATTAACCTGGCTACTTGCAGCATCTTCTGCATGCTGAACCAAGGCTGTACCCTCAGCGCTAATATGCTGCAAAAAGAAAAAACCTCAGAAAGAGTCAGTAAAATCATAAACGAACATGAGAAAGATGGCTGTTTAGCTTGCAGAATAGAGTAAACAGAAAATTCAGACCTGCTTGAATACATTAGCAACAGGATCCAGACCTCGAGGTATTTTACAATAAAGCCTATACATCCTAGAAAGATCCTCCACCTACAGAGTGTAAACAAAGCCAAATAATTACCTGATGGATGCATTTAACGAAATAAACAGCCAGAAAAGTAAGCATTGCTAGCAAAGAAACGAGGCTGAAAAATATACCTTGTCATCTTTAAGCAAGGCCTTGCATCCTGAATGCTCCTTTTCAAGTAGCTGGTTTGCATATGTGACCAACAACTCATGTTGCACTCTCTAGATAAAGAAAAACAGCTATAAATAGAATGCTCTAGGAATTATAGAGCTGTGTATTCATAGGAACTCTATGCTAATTTGTATCACATTATTTTGCCTAAAGATAATTTACACAACTTCTATTCTAATATCTTACAGACAACTTTCACACATCAAACAATATTGATCTAAGTCACCTCTTATAGCAGACAATTAAAGGATTTTCTACAAGGAGAATAAAAAGTGCAGCATCAAGCCAAAGCTATGCCACAGAAAATCTCTTCATTAACCTATTCCAACCATTCAACTTGCCTCTGACAATTTTGTCTCACTGCTTGAATGCAGGTAATGAGACACTCTGTCCCTTTCCTTCTTTAAGCATTCTTCAGACTGCAATTATCATTCAAATAAAATCTATTAGAACCATCCTAGTTAATCGGTATGAAAAACTTGTAACCTGTAGAAACAAATGCAGGAACAGTTAAGCACTTGCCTTCAACATGTAATCTGGACAAGAATCTTCCACAATCCAGTTTGATGCTTTTCGTGAATAGTAAGCACCAGTATCTTCAAGCATGTCTGCTTCAAAATCATCTACATAACGATTCATTTGTCCCATGCCAATCTCAACAAAAATATCTAACACATTCTTCAGCAATGCCCGGTCTATTTGCTCTCCCTCCCGTTCTTTATCAATCTGATACAAAGAAACCATTACTCTTAGTTTTTTTTTTTTTCAAAATGCAATAAAAAATACAATTAACCATGACACAATGATGTAAACTTACAAGGGCAATTACAGCATCTTTGACTTTGGCGTGCACTTCCTCATATACCTGAAATTAATAAAATGGATAGCACACAATTAGTTAAAAGTATATTTCAAATAATAAGCAGCAGAACTTTGAAAATCCAAGTCATTAAAGCATATTCACTATTGGAAAAATGTGTAGTTAGAAAAACCGATAACGTGCCAGATCACGGAAGCAGGTATGCCCAACTTCATTAAGTGCAGGAAGTGATCTCCGAGCAATGAAGTAGCGATCAAGGTAATGGAAGAAGCGTGATAGCCACCTGACCATTACTTTATGATTTGCCCATCTTTTAACAAGCTCCCTCAGCAAGAACTCATCATGCTTCTCTCTTAAAGATGACAATACCTGATTTTTAATGAGGAAGAAATTTGAGACCAAAGGCATATTTACCATACATTGTAAATGATGGATAAATAACTTTCATAGGGTTTCTATTGAGAAGAAAACTATTAAAAGAAGAATTTAAAAAAGTATCTGACAATAAAATCATAGGCTTAGAAAACAATTTACAAAGCAAACTAGTAACTACAATATTTAAACAACAATAAAATCTATAAGACATCAAACAAATGCAACCAAATTCTGGGATTATAGATGCTTAAACAGAGCAAATGAAACATAGGATCCCTTTCAGTCCCTGGAATATGCATTGTGAAAGATGAAATAACTCCAAATTCCTTACTGTAGAAGTAATATATTCATCAAATGCCTCTTGGTACTTGTCATAAAGCTGTTGAGAATAATCATGTGGCGGCTTTTGAGTACACATGTTGTAGATTGTACTGTAGTAGTTCCAATTAAGGAAAGACGATGATGATGATGATAATAAATACCAGATATTTCTTTTGACATCAACAAAGAAAAAAATTACCAGAGAAATAAAAATAATAATTAAGCGGGTAAAAGAAATTCAACAGAACTGAAAATAAGTAATTAGGGATACGTGTAAAGCATCATATATTCTTCTGAGTTAAATGGAGGCTCCGGCAGTCCTTCCAAAATCATCTTCAGCTTTGTGATCCCCTTCTGCATATAATCCCATCCTTGATCTAATTCAATAGCCTTGCGCTCCATTGAGCTAAGATTTCTTCAAATTAAAATCTATAAAAGCATGTCACAAGAAAAATCAAAACGGCTAAAATCAAACAAAAACCCCAGTATGAAAATTGGCAAACAAAAATTCAGCAACAAATAAATTCCATATAGATAAATTAAATAATGATATAAGAAGTGATGCAGGTCAAACATTGACGGAAAAAAAAAAAAAAGAACTAACAACAAAATCAGGAGGAAAAAGAAAAGGCCAACAACCTGGGAAAATGTATAATTTCTAAACAATGTCACATCAGACGTCATGGCAATCCGCGAATAAAACACACTCAAAAAATTAATTCAAGTAAAAAGATTTAAAAATGAAAAACCTAGAATTGATTTACGATTTCACGAACCGCGAAAGTGAAATTACCGATAACAAATAAACACGCAACGATCAATGGAGTTGTGAATTATAACCAATAATCAATCACCAATAATCTAAGAGAGAAGAGAGAAGAGAGAGAGAGAGAGTAGCAAAACCCCAGCAAAAAAAATAATCGGAAAAAAAAGTACCAGAGAAGCGGTTGAATTTGAGAGAACTTCAGAAAAAAAAAAAAAAAAAAGAAAGTAAAAGAAACCCTAACGCTATTGCTAAAGAAGAATACAATCGGAGAAAGGAATGTCGAGACGAATGGTGTAAAAGGGTAGTGAAATTACGAGGAAAAGAAAGAAACAGGGAAGAGAGAGAGAGAGAGAGAGGATGGATTTTCTGGCTTTCCCGGAGATAAGTAGCGGCATTAAAAAGATGGAAATTATTTATCTCAAAGTAGAACTAGGATTTGCTTCGCCTATGAAAAATAATGACTTCATGTTAGTTTTTTTTAATTGAAGTTCCTCTTTACTCTAATTTACTGGATTACTTCTAAAATGGAAAGAAGTACGGCTGCAAAAAAACAAAAAAGAAAATTAAATTTAAATTGTAATGTTTACTTTGATTTAGATTGAATTTTTATTGAATTCAATTAGTTTTGGTTCCAAGTAATAACTAATTGGTTAACCATTATCATCCAAAAGCAGGGTTAGTTTTTTTTTCTTTTTACAAATTAAAGTTATAGTTTAAAAATAAAAAAATTTTAAAAATAATTATAAATATTAAGATTCAAACTTAAAATTTATTAAATATTATATTTAAAAATAATTGTATAAATTAATTAAGTTAAATTTTAAATTTAAATCTACCCTTTTAAGTGATTAAACATGATTTACACTAATGAACTTAACAATTTTAGAATTTAATTTTTGTTAAATGCATAGGGTTTTTAGATGGAAGATAAGATGGTACTTTCATAGCACTTTTCTTTTAAGAAAATTAATAAATAAAAATGGGAAAATTGAATTTAACACCCGTGGAGTTTTTATTTAAAAAAAAAAAAGGAGTAATGTGAAATTATAATTGCATTTAGGGAGATGAAACCATTAAAATTATTATTAAGGGAACCCTAATTATTTAGGATTTATTTGGATAGTCGGTGAGTTTAGCTCCAATGAATTAAAAATAATGATAGTGATGAGATAAGTTAATGTAGTGGTGAGAGGTAAAATTAAAAACTAGAATGGTAAGATATGTGTTTAGATTTAAATATAATGGTAATAATGAGATGAGCATGAAAATAACCGTAAAAGACATTAATATAAGAATGTATTAATAAATTATTTATATTTTATTTATACTATTATTTTTATTTTAAAATAATAATTATCATATTTAAAAATAATACATTTACACATCTTAATAAAAAATAATAACAATTATTAACAAATCACATAAATAATTTAGTAAAAATAATAATTATAAAATTATTTACAAACATTAAATATAAGATAATAAATAAAAACAAGAGAAAGGCACAACTAATATTTATTCCACAAGAGAGAGTTGAAAAAGAAAAAAAAAAAAGAAAGAAAAAAAAAAGCCACACGGATAGATAGAAAAACAAGGAATAAATGGACAGAATCGGAAAACAAAACTTGACTAGAAAACTGTTTATTCCACTGGAGGCACATCCTCCGGTGGAAAAAAAACAGAAAAAGAAGGGGTGTCGCACGGTGGAGATAGCTGCATCGCACCTATCCCTGTTACCCAAACAGATTGTCGATGGGAAAGGGGTTTATTCTCACCTCACTGGGCCTTAAATGTCTTTCATTAAATACCAAATTTTCCACTCTCATCCTCTTCTTCTGAAACTTTTTGAAACCCTAAACCAGCAACTACATAAACCCAGAACCAGCCGACGGTTGGCCGCGCTGGTCGTCGCCCACCACCGATCCACGACAGTCGATTTGACTCAAAATCCATCCCAATCTCTTTTGACTTTTATGCCTTTGTTTAAGATAAAATATGGTCAGATTTGTAAACTAATTGATTAAAACGAAATTAAGAACCAACAATAAAGATAATAATATTTTAAATTGAGAGTAATTTATGATTGACAATTAAAATAGTCAAATATATGTATTATAATAATAATGCATCCCTTTGATTATACCAAACTTAAATTGATTTCAATATTTATCAATTATTTTATACTCAACAACTTGATCTTTGAATACTAATAGATTTTTTTTTATTGATTTTATATGTGTTTAAACACGTATTTTAAAAAGTTTATAATTTCTTATTCGACTCTTCTCATATATCTGCATAATTTCAATATTGGTTATCACTTTGTTGTGCTTTGAAAATCTTTTCCCTCCATTTGCATACACTTTTTAGCCCATATTTTTGCATGCATATATTTTTTTTCTCCAAAACTTTTTTGAAAATTAATTATATTCATAGTTTTTGAAAAATGACATGATTTTATATGAAATTACAAATGGATTTTCATTTCAATATTTTTTGTTTAAAAAAAATATGTATTTTATAAAAAAAATAATATCATTAGTGTCATCTAATAATTAGAAATTATTTTTATTCATATAATATGTATAAATTCTTTTAATGAATTGATTATCCCGTCCGTAACATGGGTTTAAAACTAATATATATTATGTTTGAGTTATATTATTAGATTTTTTATTTTATAAGTGAAATTAAATAATTATAAATTACTAATTTTTATGTTTTTAAATGTATAATAAAATGTTTTATCCTACTAATTTCTTATATTCTTATTACTATTAGAGCTTCTCACTAAATTCAATATCAAGAGTCACTTTAAAAAAATTAAAATGATAACAAATAAATTAAAAGGAAGTATTTACGTTTTTTAATCTTTAATATTAAAAAAAAATTATAATGTTACTCACTTCTACTGTTAAAGTTACATTAACAATTTTCTTTTTTTAAATAAAGCTCATCACACTCTTCAAATTTTAGTGTATATATATAAATATACGTGTGTGTGCACGCACGCGCACACAAACTACAAAATTTAGAAGAATTAGTGACAATCAATTATTATTTTCAAAAAATGAAACATTGTCTCTCAAAGTCTTAGGATGAAAAATCGTTTCCAATAGTCATATTTTAAAACCTTATTATTAAAAATTTTGGGGATAACATTCGTCTCTAATACTGTTAAATTAGGGACGATATTCATCCAAATACTGCTAAATCAAAAATAAAGAGAAATTTCTTTTAATCGTCCTTAAAAATATCTTATTTTGAAGTGGCATTTTGAGTTATCTATTATTTATAACATTATTAAAATCTTTTACTAAGTTTAATATCATCAATTAAGTGACATAAATTTGGAAAAATTTATTAAAAAAATAAAATAATAACAAATATATTAGAATATGATATTTATATATATTTAAAATTTATAATTTGATAAATTACAAAATTATCTACTTTAATAATTTCTTTTATTTTTAAAAAATTCACTAGTATCTTGTTTGAGTAAAAAATGGTAATCCTTGTGCATGCCGCATGATATACACCTGTAAGTATGAAATGGATAAATAAAATATTTATACATATATGATAAATGTTTGAATTATAATTTTACATTAAATTTTTTTTTCCATAAAAACCTCTGAGCATAATTTGATCAAAATTGAAATAAAATAAAATTCTTAACCTTCGACATTTTATTTGGAATATAAGATTTTCATTCGCTATTAGTAGAATAAAACACGTTTAACGTCAGTCCATATGTAAGCGAAGTTTGTGTCGCAGGTTTGACATCCACACCACGCCAATTAAAAAGCTCAACCGCAAAACTGTGGTTTTGACCTTTGACAAAGAAATTTATTTAATCAAGATGACGTCATGGTTCCAGGGAAGCAAATTATCGTGCATAGACTAACCTGTTGACTCGGTTCCCTTGAACTCTGCTGGCCCTCTTATTGCCGATGAAGTGCACCATCGTGCTGAATACAGGATGATGCTCTGACTGCCATTGAAGAGTTTGGATTAAACATTTTGTTAATATATATATATATATATATAAATATATATTAGTCACCAAGGAAACTTAATGCACTCAGCAAAAGGCATACTGCTTCTTGTTTTTTTTTATTCTTTAATGTCTCTTTATCTTTGAGGCTTTTAAATAAGGTGGCATGATGACTTTTTATCGCAACATTGTCGAGTCAAGCAGCTGTTGAGGAACAAACTACTGTTCTTTTTTTCTTTATCATCCTCAAGGTATAAAAAAATTCTAGTCGGATGATTTATGGGCCCTGTACTTGTAACTTTTACAAAGATTGCAGTCAATATCTGGAAATGTAGGTTCTCTGTCATTTACCCTTGAAGAAAACTCTTCCTGATCATATGTCAGCCATATTTCAAAGTGTTGGAATTTACTTTTTCTTCTGTCTTTTCTTATCTCCATATCAAACAGGGGCAAGGCAAGGCCTTTTAATATCAGAGTGGAGCCAAATGTTCCCAAGAAGCCAAACTGCATGGAAACTGAATGGTTTGAGTTCCCCCACTGAATCATAGACTGAGATATTACTGAAGCAGAGGCAAGTTTACATCTTTGCCTCTTATATTTACTCGATTTTCTTTAAATTTGTTCTTGTTATTAGTGAAATTATGGGTGATGAATCGGGGCAATCAAATGTTGACAATTCCGTATGAATACCACACACAAAAATCAAATAAAAAAATGTTCAAATTGCTCTACGTTTGTTTAGTGTTCTCTGATTAATGTTAATGGTCTCCCAGGAAGGAACTTGCAAGATAGGTTAAAATTATTCGAGTCTAAGCTTCAATAATAATTGAACTACATTTAAGTGTATTTCGAACAAAACCCAAATAACTTTATTAAGTATTAGTGTCGTAGAATACAAGGGGTGAAGAAAAAAAAGTTCATAGATTTCAAATTAAGCTGAAGCCAACTTATATACCCCCACTTTGGAACAAAAAGAGGACAGCTGAATCCAAATCAATGAGGGCCCGTTTTAACTACACGCTTAAAGGCCCAGGATTCACAGCACTTGGTTTTGCTCCAGCATATCCTTTTTATTTTCCCTAATATTTATTGTCTATAAATCCTCCAAATCTTCAAAAATATTCCAAATATAAAAACGACAAACTCTTGCAATATTCTTATTTATGAAAGCTTTCGTATGCTTGATTCTTTAGTTCTCAAATTTTCTCCGCTGAAGATAAGAAAGGTCGGTTGAAAAACTATGAAACATATTATATTTTTTTCTCAAATTTGTATTGTATTCGAAAGATACATTAACAATAATAATAATAAAAAAAAAAAAAAAAACATGCAAAAAAGATGAGTTCTTTAAAAAGAAATTAAGGGAGAAACATATCAATTTGGGAATTGAGATAATAGAGACAAACTAGCCAGGGGACAATGTTAGTAGTTAGTTTTGAGCACCAATACCAAAGCTTTGGTCGGAGAAAATAACAAAATCAAGGTTGTCGGGTCGAAAAGTAATTCAATTCTTAAACAAGTTTAACACACGTACGTGTATAGATTTCGTTATTTTTTTTCATTTTTGAAATTTTGAATCCTTTGAATATTGTCTAATTATAAAATGAATTTTCAAAATTTTCTTTAAAACTACTCATTACTAAAATGAATTTTCGTTTAAACAAATTAATTGTTATTACTAAAATGCTTGGACCATCATCAATCACTTGTAGATTTATTTCATCAAAGTTCTGAAAATGAAGGGACTCTTCTAATATGTTAAAAGCCTAGCAATTTTATTTTTAACCTTAAAAATTCTAATGGTAATTTTCTTTGCTACTTTTAGAGGTTCAAAATCATCAATTATATCAGCTTTTCCTATTTTCTCACCAAATATCATTCTTAAATCTTAACAGCTAAACCATGCAATCAAGTTGGATTTTGGTGGGTCTCTTTTAATTTTTCCTTTAGTTGCAATGATGATGCTTTAAGAAATATATATATATATATTATGTACCTGAAAATAATTAAATAATATATATATATATATATACACACACACACACCCCTTTCATTAACGTTTGCACTTTGCAGCAGATCAAACAGTTAATAAACTGTAATTTTTGTATAATTAATTGTTTAATTTTTTTTCCTGATTATTTTCTAGAATCGAATCTTCATAACATAGAGCTTTGCTATAAAACATGGTACCCTATAATAATAAACAAATATTAGAGCTCAAGCATCCAGTGCGGCATGAAAAGGAATACAAACATCAGAAAAAGATATATTCCAAAAGCAAGTAAATTTAGTTATATATGTAGTACTAAGTTGAATATATGGAAAAAAAAAACATTTAGTTTGGTAAAAAAGATTGAAAGGCGAGGTAAGTAGGATAAACTTGTTAATTTAACGGTTAAAATTTATAATTACTTCTATATTTATAGTTTGACTTACACCTATCCAAGTATAGGGTTATTCGTCTAGCTGAAGTCTCACATGTGATTTTTTTTTTTAATTCAAGTTAGCTCGACATAACCTTTTTAGTAATAAAATATATATTTTGAATTTAGTTATAAAAAATATAAATATAAATATAATTTTTTTTAATAATTTTTGAGTAGTAATTCGAGTTTTCGAATCAATCTTGACTACATTCAAACTTGAATAAAAAATATAAAAAATTTTTGAATCATTACTCAACTCATGAATGCATCCACTTCGGCTATTAAATAAGCAAATCTTTATCTTTGTTCTTTTTCATCTTTCTTACCGGCAAAGCCTAAGTTTTGCTAATGTAACAAAGCTTAAGATTCAAATGTACTAAGATGCCCACTAAACAATATTGAAAGAAGAATCTTACACGAAAGTGGGAAGGGTTGGCCCCTAAAAAGAGATGACTTTTCTTTATTAAGTATAATCCCTTGCCTAATGGAGAATCCCTCCTTTTTAAGTCTCTAAACTATATTAACATTTTATATTTAATTAATAATTTTTCTAATCAATAATTCTACTATATTTGAAAAGATAAATTTGAAAAAGTTCAAATATAGTTTGTTATTTAAATGGTATGAACAAAATTCACATTATGCATAAATTAGTTAATATTTAATACACTTATATGTATATATACACATTTAAAAGAGTATATAAAAAGATTTATTTTATATTTACAAATATCCATAATTCATAAATTTGAAAAAAAAATATGAAACTCATATTTGCATCTTCTTTGCCGCATAACTACTAATCTCAAAAGTGTAATACAATTCGATAAATTTCAATATTCATTTATAGTAAAGTAAAAAAATTTACTTTTTAATTTATATATATAAATGTATGATTGATGTTAAAATTGAAACTTAAATCTATTTCTTATAAATCCTAATTATTAATTAATCTTAACCAAAATATAATCGTGATTACGAAAGCATGTTGATTTTTATTTTTTATTTTTTATTTTAATTTTTTTGGCAAGCTGTAACTATGGAGCTTATGGAATGAGAGCTGAAAGATGTGAAAATGTAAATCGATCTACTTTTAAAGTAAAACTAAACCTTTTTAAAAATTAAAAAAAGCGTGTTTTAAGATGACCATCCCATGACATGAGTATGTCTTTTCTATTGTTTTTTTTTTTTTTTATTTCGTCTTTCTTTTCCCTGCTTTTGTTCAACCACCTCATAGACTTAAGAAGAAGCAATAACTATGGCAAAGCTTATATGTATTAGTTTAATAATTATGGACCACCAAATCATGTTCTCTTAACAGTGATTTCACGCAGGGTTATTGGCCATCGACAAGCGTCCGACTCCTGGGCGAATTACATACACCAAGATATATATATATATATAATAGAATATAATATGGTAATATTAAATTGAGGGATGGGATATATTCTCTTCGACATGACATACATCCATTTAATTATGATGCATTTGAGGGAATACATACAAAGGTGTGCACATGATTTTCTTTTTCTCCCGAACTGTTGATTCACATTCTTTGCCACTCTATATATATATATATATATATATATATATATTCTTTATATTTACAATTTAAAAATTTTAATCTGATTTTATACTGGACAAATCTTTGATATGTACTTGAAATTGAATATAAGACTTAAAATTAAACAGCACTCATCCATTGTAAAAAGTTGTATTTGATTCTAAACTATGGGGGGTGATAATTAAGCATTATTTAATGAGGGTTTACCTGCAAAAGTGATATAACCTGATAATTTTATTAGATTTATTTTTCATGTACCGTCAGTGCATATATTTATACATTGATAGTGAATTACATGCTGTCGTCTATCAAAATTTATAATTATTTATAATTATTTTATAGATTTTTTAAATTTTACATTAATTTATTAATGAAGTGTCACTTGAATATTTATTGTCCCTGTATAAACTTATACATTAGTAGTGTATCATATACAAACCAAATTTTATTACTTGTCAGACTTGTCAAAGTGTCCATATGTTTTAATTATGTATCCATGATCCCAATTTAGACAAAGTTATCTCTTAGCCAATTGATTTTCAACATTTTTCCTGATTTGCCCAACCAAAAAAAAAAAGCTACAATAAACGTAGGATTTAATCCATTTATCCTTATAAAACTTTCCATCTTTCGGTTAAAGGCATCTTACCTTTGATAAAGCCATAGTAACTAAGGCTCAGGCATAATCTAATTGTTAGATGCACATATAATTCTCTAATAGTAGAAGCCTCAAATTGAAAATATTCTTTTTCACTCTTTTTTCCCCTTTTTTTTTGGAAACTACCTATGCAAATTACTATATAACCAAAAAAAA